>CAUYQG010186615.1:0-67475 GCA_963574415.1 Tarsius wallacei
TAGCGCGTGCCTGTAGTTCCAGCTATTTGGAAGGCTGAGGCGGAAGGATCGCCGGAGCCCAGCAGGTTGAGGCTGCGGTGGCCGGGAGCGGCCACTGCACTCCAGTCTGGGCGACAGAGTGAGACTCCAACTCAAAAAAAATAAATAAAGAAATAAAATAAATAAACATACAATGTTTAAATGGCACAACAAATCCCAATTCCAGTTAAAGCAACTACATTCTAACTATGTTGGCATTACTCTACCAAGAGAATGGCTTCAGCTTAGTTAAATTGAGAACTGTTTCACTGACAGTGCCTGCCACAAACAAATTATATAATAAAACGTTTCAAAATTACCTTCTTATCCAGCTTAAAGGGATTGCCAAATGTATGCAACCTTCGAGGCTGATCAGGATCAAGTTCTCTTAGTGGAGAAGGTACTTGCTTGAGGTATTCCTGGTAATTCCCCATTTGTGCTATAGGAACACTGTGCACTTGATCTTTCAAACAGAATACAACACCACAAGTAAACCTCACTAGTAAACTACAGTCCATTTAGTTATCAAAAAATGTCTTCATATATGTGAATGCTACCTAGAGTTATTCTTGGCAGTCTTTCCTTACCACATTCTCTAAATTAGTTTGGTACAATAAATATAGTGACAAAGTTTTCAGGTGTTTAAAATAAAATTTAAAATACTGATTTCATCGTCTAAACAACACAAAAATATTACAGCTATATATCCCTTCTACTCTTTTCTAACAATTAAATAGAATTGAATCATAGACTTTGCAGCCAACAGTAGTATAGGAGAAAACAGAAGTAACAGTAGTATAGTAGAAAAGAGAAGTAACATAGATAACCCTTTTAATATAAAGTTATTGTTACAATGTTTAAATGAAGGGTTAAAGTCCCATCTGACCTGATTTATAGTAGGTGCCATGGATACAGTTGAAGGAAATATCAGAACATGCCATGTAACTGGCCATCCAGAGTTAAACCGTCAGATACTAGTGTATCTCAAGAAAATGATTTTGTGTCTGTGTGTATAAATGCATGAGGAAAGCTAAAAAGAAAACTAAGCTGTTAACAAAGATTGTTACCTATGGGGAATAGAATCTGGGTCAACAATGATGGTAGGAAGAAAGGCAGAGATTCAGAGATGACTTTATCTTTTGAATTTACAATGAGAATGTAATCCTATTATAACTATTTGAAATTTACATTACCATACTATTCTTTTTCAGGCTATAAAGAAAGAAAGTACCAGTATTAAAACCATGACCTAACCTTCGTCCTGTCCTTTAAGAAATCTGCGGGTGCTCTTCAAAAGATTAGATCTCATTCTTGTTAAGTGATCCAAAAGATTTCGTCTTGGTATGTCATAAGCATTTCTAAATGTCTGAGGCTTCAAATCCTATTGGCAAACATTCAGGAAAAAAATTACTGTCAAACACAGAATTAAGAAAGACCAAAATTCTAGCCTGCTGCATAGGTTTAGAAATAAAATACCTAAGTTAACTAGTTAGCTTTAAAAAATAAAAACACAAGATACAATCTTAATATACTGTTTTAGGACCAAAGATGGAAATTTGGTACTGAGCTCAACCAATCTCAATTCACATCTAACTCTAAAGGTTTTATTATATACCCTGGATAAGAGAAGTAAATTCATTTAAGTAAAAACTAAAAATTTTCAAAAACTGCAGGGTTTAAAAAAATACAGCTTTGCTGTATAATTTACTACTATAAAGTCACCTTGTTTAAGTATACAGTTTGATGAGTGTTAGTAAATTTATAGCTGTGAAATCATTATCACAATCCAGTTTTGAACACTTCCACCATCCTAAAAAAGCTCCTTGTACTCATTTGTACTCATCTCTATTCCTATCCCCAGGCAACCACTGGACTTGCTTTCTTTCCATATTTCATCTTATAAATGGAATTTTGCATTATCTAATTTTTTGTTTCTGGCTTCTTTCACTTACATGATGTTTTTGAGACTCATCCATATTCATGTATCAGTAGTCTGTTCCTTTTTATTCCAGAATATTAACCATTACATTGGATATACCGCATGTTTTTTATCTATTTGCTTGTTGATGGACACTTGGATTGCTTTCAGTTTTTGTCTATTATAAATAATGCTGCTATAATTGCACACTAAGCCTTTCTATGGACATATATTTTCATTTATCTTGAGTATATACCTACAAGTATAATTGCTGGCTATATAGAAAGCATATGTTAAGAAAATAAAATATATATTCTATCAGCAACATGTGAGAGTCACTCCATGTCAACTCTCATGCTCATCAGCACCTAATATTGTTCAATCTTTTACTTGTTGGCCATTCTAGCAGTTATAAAGTGGTATCTCATTAAGGTTTTAGTTTGCATCTCCCTAATGGCTGATAAGGTTGAGCATGTCTTCATGTTCCTATCTTGTTCATATATTTTCTCTGGTGAAGTGTCTGTTAGAATATACTGCCCATGTTTGTCTTTTTATTTTTGAGTTGTAAGAGTTCTTTATATATTTTGATACAAGTCATTTATTTTATATATGCTTTTCTCCCAAGCTGTAGCTTGCCTGGTTCATTTTTAAAACTTACTTTGGAAGAGCAAAATTTTTTATTTTAATAAATTTCCATCTATCAATATTTTTTAGTTTGTGCTTGTGGTTATATTTTCGAAATCTCTGCTTACATCATGAAGATTTTCTCTTATATTTTCTTCTAGAAGTTTACAGTTTTAGTTCTTACATTTAAGACCATGACCTCTTCAAGTAATGTGAGGCAAGAGTCAAGTTAATTATTTCGCATATGAATATCTAATTATTCCCATCCCACTTGTTTAAAAGACTTTTTTCACCCATTAAATTACTTCAGCACCTTTGCTAAAAATTAATTGACTATATGTGTGAGGGACTACATCTAGACTCAATTCTGTTCCACTCATCTATATGTTTATCCTTATGGTACCACCATACTGTGTTGATCACTGTAGTTATACAGTAAGTTTTAAAGTCATGTGATATAAGTCCTTCAACTTTGTTGTTCTTTTCCAACCTTGTTTTAGTTACTCTAGGACCTTTACACTTCCATATAAATCTTAGCTTGTCTATTTCTTAAAAATAAGAAAAAGGCCACTGGGTTGAAAATATTTTTCATAATGAATATTCATAAACATTTTAGGATCATGTTATGCACCTGAGGTATCGTACCAAACTGCAGTAAATTCTACCAAGATCCATGTAACTTTAGGCAATCTCTAAGTTTCTGTTTCCTCATCTATAAAACAAATGTACTAGTATGCACTTCAAAGTGCATCCATTTATTTACCGCCATACAATGTTTATTTTAACTCTAAAGTCGGATGCTTCAATGACAGTACAATAATTATTCTGTGGAGTTACAGAAACAGTTTTAACAGTTTAGATAAACTAAATGTCAGTTAACAGAAAATTTGATGTATTTGACAACACAATAGAACATAACCAGAGAAGTACTAAATTCATATGGCTATTACCTTGTTCATCAATGCAACTTGGAACCCAGTATATTCTTTCATATTAAGGTCTAGCAGTCTGTGAGGCACATCCTCTGAAATTCCCTGGAGCAGTTGTTGAAAATCTTTCCTATATGCCATTGATAAACCATGTGATCGGCTTCGGACTTTAATTCCAGTTTCCTGTACCACTTTTTTGCCTACAGAGCCAATGACTCGATCAGATTCTATTTTGGCCTAAAGTAAAAATAAACAAGAAATATCCTGACATAATCTAAACTGATAAATCAAATGCCAATGGTTATGATCGTCTATGAATTAAATACTCATTATACATCTTTTAAAGTATGTATGAAATTAAAAACTCAAATAGCATAGTTTGTCAAATACTAAGTAAACTAAACATAGTTTAAACAATATTGTCATTAGGATTTTAAATCATTACAACTTATAAACGGTTGGGTCAGGATAAACAAACACAATTTCAATTTGTTATTTTATTTATTCACACCCACTACATTTAAACCAAGAAATGTAAATGCACTCTAAATGAAATGTATACTCCCATTCAGGGGTGATAGAAATTTTTTAAAAATTGTCAATCTTTACTTAAAGACACTGTTATTAGCAAATAACTAAATGTTCACAGATAGGCAAATAGTGATGCAGTTCTTCACCGGAAAGCAGATAATGATATTTTGATTTCTCTCAAATAGCATTATGATTAGCAGTTAAGGTAGAGTTGTCAAAAGCACTGAAAAAATTAATATATTCCATAGGACAGCAATTATTTGGTAATCAGTTAACCTGTATACTGCCTGACTACCATAGTATCTGTGAATGTGATTTATGGCCAAAATGATAAAATTCAGTGTTTTTACAAACATTTCACACACACACACAAAACCATTTGGAAAGAAAACTCTGCAGGTTTTAAAACATAAAGCAAAATAAACAAATTTTTTTTTAAAGAAAAAACAATTTTCTAATCTAAATTTTCAAAAGATAATATAACATTCCTGAATAGGAAATCTAGTATAACATTAATGAAGCCATTTTCATAAATTAGGAATTATCAAACTTTTTTTTTTTGGAATCAGAGTCTCACTCCGTCACCCAGGCTGGAGTGCAGTGGCACGCTCACGACCACTCCAGCAATGACCTGCGGGACTCCAGCGATCCTTTAACCTCAGTCTTCCAAGTAGCCAGAACTACAGGTGCATGCTACCACACCTTGTTAATTTTTTTTATTTATTGTAGAGAGGAGGTCTTGCCAAGTTGCCCAGGCTGGTCTCGAACCCACGGGTTCAGGCAACCCACTCACCTGGGCCTCCCAAAGTGCTAGGATTACAGGCTAAGACACCGAGCCCGGCCGAATTATAAAACTTTAAAATCAACATTTCAAAACACAGCACTCCATGGATCTGAGACAGAATTATGTTAGTATATGATACATATGACTTTAAAATGTAATATTAATATAATGGAATTCCATTAGAAGCATCAAGAGCTAGCTTCTGGCCTGTCAAAACTATTCAAAATACTTAGTGGTCATTTTATTTCTTGCCATTACCTGTTGACTCAGTTTTTTGAGGTATGAAATGACACTGTAACTGAGCCCATATTCCATACTGTCTGCTATTAGGTTAGGCGCTCCCATCATCCTAACAGCTTTCTTCAAGGGCTACAGGAAAAAAGAAAATGTCATTCAATAATAAGCATATTAAAAATTTATGGTTCCATGTACAGTTTTATTTTTTAAATTTCTCCAAAAAAATTATTTCCTTTTCTTTTCCTCAATAAGTATATACAAATCATATTTGTAGTTCAGTAAAATGTTTGTCAGTGGCATAAAAGGCACTTTGAAGTAGTTAAAAAGGATTCTAAGACCATAATAATAATAATTCCCAGGGTAAGAAGAGTGAAGTGCTGGACTCCTTAACCACTGGGAGATACTAAGTTTCAAAGAAGTGGACAGGGGACACATTGCAGAGGGAGATCAGATAAAACTTGGTAGTAAGTGAAAAGACTCAGGAAAAATACAAGATTTTTACCTTGAGTAACTGGCTGGGTTGTGGCTCAACAAGTCAGTAGCTATGTGACCTCTCTGTGCCTTAGTTTTTCATTTGAAAGTTGGGACTATCTACCCTCACAAGGTTGTCACAGGAGTAAATGAGTCAATACATATAAGGCACTTGTAAAAGCACTGGGTATACAGTAAACATTCAATGGGAGTCAATCATTACTATGATCATAAGCCAAGCTGAAAAAACAAACAAGCTCTGAAGGAAACAAAGGTAGAAGGGCAAAAACAGTCTAATACTTATTATGGATGCAGTATAGCAAAACACAAAAACAAAAAAACTTTAAATTGTAAAGAGAGACTAGGAACCACTTCGTGCAATGAAAAATATCACTAGCAGGAGTATCTAGCGTATGTGAATGGGACAGAGCCAGGAAAACAATAATAACCATTGACATATTAGAAAGTGCATAAACCACTGGTGTCAAACTGAAATCAAATCTCAACTCTGATATTTAATACCCATCTACCTTTGGCTAAGTCCTCAGGGTTGCTATGAAATTTACATGAGTCAATATATGTAACCGTTCCTATTTAAAGTATTTGTTCCTTTTTGTCCTTTTACATGGCAGGCACTATTGCTAGACATTCAATAAAACTTATCTCTTATAGCTACAAAATGTCATGATTTCCAAAGCTCAAGAAATTAATCTTCTAATTATATTAGGGACCATTTAGAAAGATCAGTTATAGCCAAATGCTGTAATATTCCTGCATGAAAAGCAGGAGTAATATGTAAAATTGGTTTTAGTGTAAGTCTTTTTATTTAAAAGTTACTTTTCACAAACTAAACTGATGTATTTAGTAAAATGTACATTACTGGTCTTGCCTACAGTGATATACTAGTTTTGAAGTAATCAAGTTTTCTGAAAAAAGCATATGGTTTCCTGAGAATATACACTTATCCACCCAAAAAGGTGATTCTGGAGATCTGGAAGATAATGCAACAAAAACCATTTTGTATCCTTAAAAAGAAATACAGTCAGCCTTCCATATCTGTGGATTCCACATACTGTGAATTCAACCAAACATGGATCAAAAATATTTGGAAAAAAAAATGATGGTTGCATCTACAGTGATTTTTTTCCTTGACTCTATTCCCTAAACAATACAGTATAATAACTACTTAAACACAGCATTTACATTGTATTTGATATAAGTAACCTAGAAATGGTTTAAAGTGTATAGAAGGATGTGCATAGGTTACATAAAAAGTATACTATTGTGCCATGCCACTTTTACAAGAAACTTGAGCATCTGTGGACTTGGTCCTGGAACAATCTCCTCACAGATACTGAAAAGATTTCTATAAGCATAAAATTGCAACAACAACAAAAAAATTATTTTTTGAATCTGGATATTTGTTGCATAGGCTGGAATATAGTAGCACGATCATAGCTCATCCCAGCCATCAACTCCTAGGCTCAAGCAATTCTCCTGCATGAGCCTTCCAAGTAGTTGGAACTACAAGCACACACTACCACACATGGCTAACTTTTTAAAATTTTTTTGTAGAAATGAGGTCTTGCTATGTTGTCCAGGCTGGTCTCAAACTCCTGGACTCAAGCAATCCTCCTGCCTTGGCCTCCCAAAGTGCTAGGATTACAAGGGTGAGATACCACTCCAGGACAAATTTAAAAAGGGAGTTTGCATAATGAGGGAGAGCAATAAATAAGTTAATTAAAAAGGTAGTACAACAAACAAGGTTAAAAGTCTAAATTCTAAAGCCAGACTGCTTCTAAAACCAGACTGAATTCCAGCCCCCATAACCCCCCCTATATTAGCTACGTAGCCTTGGACAAATTACTTAAGCTTTTAGTGCTTCAGTTTCCTCACGGGTGAAACATAAACAATAATCATTTCTACCTCAGATGATAACTGTGTGAATTAAATGATTGTAACACATATAAAGTATTTAGGACAGTACATGGCCTAGGGTAAGCAATATATAAATGTGCTCATAATCATCATTATTCTGCAAATCAATGAAACTTATCTTTGCCATTACATCTATATCAATCATTTGTACACCCAATTTTCATTTCAATCTCTAACAGCAATAAATAAAAGTTATAATACCTACAATAAACTACAATATAATTAACAAGTTTTATTTCTAACAATGATATTCTTACCCCAAGATAGTAAGGAGGCATTGTCTTCAAATAACTTTCAAACGACTGTCTCCATTTCAATGTAGGTTTTGCTTTATGCACTTTAAACAAATCATCTAGAAATGTATAATATGAACAAACTATCATCACTCATTGTTCTCACTCATAAAAGTGAAATCAAAGAAGTTCCTTTTTAAAAGTCTGCTTTGTTATTTATGAGAGAGTAACATTAGACATAAGTTTTTAACAAAATTAAAAGCTGTAAGATTTCTGGTTCTTGCATTTTCTATTTGTAATACCATTCTGAAATGAAAAGATGACCATAATTGGCACCTTTTAACTTTAGGCTATCATATTATTTTGAAACAAATTTCTTTATTTAAAACCAAATTGGCCAAATAAAAATTAAAGTATAGACAAATGCTTAGAAAGAAAATACATTCAGACATTCAGACCTTATGACTATAGTACACTTCTAACAAAATATCTTATTTATCAAATGGCCTACATTACCAATTTTAACTATGTTAGAAATCTGACTTACAAAAAAATTCAAATATTTAAAATTTTTAAATATAATACCTTTTTAAATGTGTGGACTAAGAGGTGTTTTTTTGTTTGTTTGGGTTTTTTTGAGACAGAGTCTTACTCTGTGCCCAGGCTAGAGTGCAGTGGCATGCTCATGGGCCATGACTCATTGGGCTCAGGTGATCCTTCCACCTCAGCCTCCTAAATAGCTTGAACACACCATCAAGCCTGGCTAATTTTTTTATTTTATTGTAGAGACAAAGTCTCACCATGTTGCTCACACTGGTCTCAAACTCCTGAGCTCAGGGAATCCTCTCTCGCCTCGCCCTCCCAAAGTGCTGGTATACTGTAGGCGTGAACCACCGCACCTGGCCTTAAAAGGTGTTTTAACGCCAGCTTTCAGTTTACTGCAAACATTAAAAGGTTGCTATAAATATTCCTTAAGCAGGTTTAATATCTTAATAGTCATTTCTATTAATTTCCAGAAGACAAGAAAAACTACAAAGAAATGTTCCCAACATTTGTCTTTATGAGAATTTTTGTATATGCTAAGCCACAGAGAACATGACAAGAATGACTTACCTAAGAGGGGAAGAAGCACTGGATAATTGTAAGGCATCACAAATAAGTTGACACAGTTCAGTGCTGTACTGGCTTTCAAGTAACCAAAAGGGTGACCTAGTTCACTGTATTTTGCACTATTGCTCACATATACCTGTTAAAAAGGAGTGGCCAACACTTTATATTTAATAATCTTTAAAGAATGTCACATAAACCATTGATTCAATTTAGCTTTTTAAGAAACACATCATTTAAATTTTTAAATCACTATACTTGTTCAGCTCACCTGCCAACATGTTTGAGGAGATTTCCTTTCCAGAATAAATTGAGTCAGTGGTGAAGGCTCCAACTCATATTTATCAAAAGGCAGTTTGTCAATAACCATCGGTTCACAGTCTGTACAGGAAAACTTCACTACGGGATGAGACGTACGAGGTGGCTAAAGAAGAAAGTCTCATTATTACTATTTACATTAAATGTCAGGAACAAACTCACTAAGTATCGTTGACTATCAAAATGTATTCAGTTCCTCAGTTTTGCTAGTAAGTTTCATTTATTGCTTAAAGAACCATTAAGCTGAAAGAAAATACTTGAAAATGTAATGCTTAAATTATATAATATTCAAAAGAAAAAGACATACACTTCAAAATCTATACAAAATGAAAATATTTTTAGGTCTTAAAATCAAAATTTTGGAACTAAATGGCATTCATTAATTTTTATATCAAAAAAACAGGAAATATATAGAAATTTCCCTGAGTCCTCATTTATAGCAATTTAATTACTTGTACAGAGTAGTGGCTTCCAAACTAATCACACACTTTGATCAGTTTTTGAACATATACTATTAGGTTTATATTTATTTCTAAATAATTTATAAATTATTAATTAGATATACATAAAATGCATGCCAAAATAATACTGAAATAGAAAAATAAACAAATAGAAGTTCTCGTGTTTTCTTCCCTATTCTAGCAATTTTGGTAATCCCTGTGGTATACGACCCTACTTTGGAGATTCCTGTTCTACAGGTATTTTTAAAACTGCTTTTCCTGAATTGTACCCCACATCTTTAAAATAAAAAAAATTTTAAATAAAAAACTGCTTTTCAAAGAACCATGTTACTTCCTTATTTGAAACTTAATAGTCCCCTTCTTAAAAATCTCACCAATTGTCAACAAAATAATTTGAGGAAATAATTTGAAATTTCATAGCTAGAAAGAACTCTACTGGCCTCAGTTACTACTTATACGCTGGTGAGTCCCAAATCTACTGTGTTAGGACCAGCTCTCATTTGTCTTATGTATCCAACTACCTACTGAACATGATCTGAACCTTCCACAGGTCCCTCGGACACATTATATCCAATTTGCTATTTCTCTCCCAAATCACAAAATCTGTTCTAAAACAAGTTATCCTTGATATCTTCCCCTCATCCTCCAAAGTTAACTGTCACAGAGACCTAGATAAAATGATACACATTCTAAGGCATTTATCAGAACACATAAACATGGCAGGTACTCAGTATTGCGGCCTTCCGTCAATACTAAATTCTCATGTCTCTAGAAATGTATCATCTACTTCTTATCACTTTAATTCAAGCCTTTATCATTTCTCAGGTTAGATTAGTACAACTGCTTTTTAACTAGTCTCCCTAACTAGTTGCCTCCCTCAATCAATCCTATGTTCACGAAATATAATCATACAATCTATCTAAAAGCTTTCAGCAAAAACCACTTAAAAATAGAGTCCAAACTCTTTATCACATATATAGAACTTTGATGATCTGGTCCCTATCTGCCCTTCCACCA
The DNA here is from genome assembly GCA_963574415.1 of Tarsius wallacei. NCBI lineage: Eukaryota > Metazoa > Chordata > Mammalia > Primates > Tarsiidae > Tarsius > Tarsius wallacei. Next base: position 10,587 of record CAUYQG010186615.1, read on the forward strand.
TCACACCCTACAGACCCTATGCTCCTGGTCAACAGGTCATCATCTTTCTTGCTTCTGTGTTTCACATGTCAACCTGACTGCTTTATTATTTTCTCCCTTGCATACTGCAAACAAAGTCTTGAAGACCAACCTCTAAGAGACTTATTCCCTGACACCCCTTCACACCCTGAACTCCAAATACACACCAGGCATTCAGGCTGCACTTCCTCTGGTTCTACTCCACCTGTTACAGCTGACACACTGTATTCTATGATGTGTACAAGTCTAAATGGCCCATGGAATGGTAAAGTTCAAAAGGGTAAGCACTATGTTTTACTCATCTTGTGCTCCTGTGCTTAGCATGCGCCTGATACATAGCCTATTGAAACAGTCCATGAAACACACGTTTTTTTGGATGAAAATATATATACAAGAGGAAAAGTAGAGGGAAAAACCCTCTAGAATTTGAAGAAAATTTTGCATATATTATTTTGTGTAACCCCCCCCCCAAACAATTCTATGAGATAGGAGCTATTATATCTCTATCTAACAGATGGGAAACTGAAGCTTACAGAAGATAATTAACCAAAGGCCCAGAGCTAATAACTGGAAGAGCCATAACTCTAATTCGCAATCAGTCTCTAATAAATCATTTAATTTCAGTAGCAATGCTTCTTTAAAATACTACTACAATTTATTTAAAAATTTCATTTCCCCAATAGTGCTCAATTACTAAAGTTTGCCATTCTTTTCAATATTATCTGTTTCTTATGATTCTCTCTTTCACCATCATAATTCAAACTCTTAATATCTCTTACATGGGTCATATTAATAGCTCTCTAGACAACCCTACCTGCCTTCCAATTCATCTCCTCCTAGTTTAACTGCATAACCAACAAATCAGTGTTTCCTAAGTAGCACTCTGTTAAAAACATTTTCAGTTGTTCTTTGAATCCTACTAGAAAAAAGCTCCCAATCCTTACCCTTGCATTTAAAGTCATGAGGGCAATTTAGTTTATCTAACAGTACTCTCAATGTCGTACATATAAGTTATAATCCACTCATACCCAGCCTATTTGCTACTCTCTAAACATATCATGTTCTTTTTTTACTTTCATATTTTTTCTCATATGATTTCTTCCTTCATTTGAAATCTTACTCACCCTTTATGGCTTGTAACAATTTGGAACAGACTACTAGTACAATATTAATAGATAAAGCTTGTGATACTGGCTGTAGATTTCATTCCATTAGGACTTAAGTACTATATGCACTGCTATAGGTATTCAATAAATACAACAGAATAAATAACCAACAAGACAATATTTCATGCAAATATGGTATCTGTTCTGTAAGAGTTGAAAGAGCTCCAGAAGAGAAAGTAAAATGACCAAAGAAACTGAAAACTTCTATGTAAGACCAGACTAAAAAACGATAATGGTTCAATAAAAAGTAATAAAGAATATACCTGAATGAAATGTATAAAACTTTAACTTCATATACTGCTTATTAAACAAATTAAGAAAATTTCACTTTATAGACCTTTTATAGACTCAAAGTAAAAATTACCCTGGGCCAGGTTCAGTGGCTCAGTCTGTAATCCCAGCACTTTGGGAGGCCAAGGAGAGTGGATTGCCTGAGCCCGTGGGTTTGAGACTAGCTCGGGCAATTTGACGAGACCTCATCTCTACAATAACTAAAAAATTAGTCAGGCGTGGTAGCGCACATCTGTAGTTCCATCTACCCTGGGCAACAGAGTGAGACTCCAACTCAAAAAAAAAAAAAGAAAATTTCCCTGAAGAGCTGATACAGGTTTAAATTACAAAAGGTTTCAAAAGGGTTCAGTTTAATTTATAAATGGTAACTGCATGAAACATTATTAAAGACTGCTTAATAATCTTTAAAATATAATTCTTATCTTCTAAAAGTAGTATCAAAGAGAACCACTGCCTTGCTCTCCCACAAAATACCCCTTATGTCTTCATATCCTAGAAAGCAAACCTAATCTGAAAAAACAGTGCACTAGCAAGACTGAATAGATTCTAATTTGTATAAATTTACCTATTATTAAAAAACATATAATGAATACTGATAATTCACTATGATCATTCAATAAGCTTCACTGTTCCTAAAAAATAATTCACAGAAACACAACCAGATAATCTAACTTAAACCTCTAGTCTGCAACACTGAATATAACAAAACCATACAAGTCAACATGAATTTCTAAGACTAAGTCACAAAAGACTGCAGACAAACTATCCAAATTATTTTGTAAATCTGTGTTTAAACTCTAAATTGTGTTCCAGAGAAAAATGTTCATTCAACTTTGTTTAGAGTCCAAAGAGGAAATTCTGCTACATTTAGGATTCTGTACCCAGATGTCAAGAAATAAAAAAAAAAGCATAAAACAGATGGCTTCTTTCCATTACTTCATAATAAATAATACAGTATACAAGCAATAGCTTATCATAGCACTTTGAACGTCTAATTCCTGTAAATTAGCCACAACTTTAACTGATAATAGTACTTAAAACTAATAGGAAAGGCAACTAAATGGTTACTAATACATAGTTACAGTCTCTCTGGTACTTACTAGTGTTGGAGAATTTTGATCTGGCCAAAATGACTCTGGAACAGGCCAATGACCTATAGGAACCCCAGTTTTAGGATTTGGTCTGACATATATGAGTTTGTGACAGCTATGCCAAGGCTGAGATCCAAAAGGCCTTGATATATCTTGCTGCCCATCTACAGTGAAAAAATTAAAACAAAGGAAGCATATATAATTAGGGGAAAAAACAGGAAGTTAAATTATATCCATTGCTACTTAATAAAAATGTCCCAATACTTGTTCATTTTTGGATTTTCCTATTTTTCTTAAATGGCAGAATAGTATGACCACTTAACATTTAGACTAGATTGTAATTCATTAGACAATAGAGTCTGCAAATTCCAACTATGAGTTTACCAGTTGAAAGGAGGTCCCTCTGCTTGCCTAATCAGAACATGTAAAACAAACTTCATTGTGAATATCTGATGAAGTATGTCTTCTCCCCCAGATAAGGGGAAACACCCAATTTGTCTCCCTTATCATTGTATCCTCAATGTCAAAAACAATGTCAGGCACACAGTAAATACCAGGATAAGTATTGCTAATTGAGTATTTCTTAGAAATTATTTTAATTAAAGTCTAATAGCCAAGAAAACTTAATATGAAAATCTGGATTCAAAGCACCTATCTTCAATATAAAATAACTTTAGTAAAATAGCAGCTCCCTTCAATACTTCAGTGAATATCTCCTTAGTGCCAATCTCTAAGCTAAACATTAAAATAACTTAAAATAAATACATTTCATGTCTAACAATTCAATCTAATTTTTTTAAGTTTCTTTAGTTTTCTTAAACCAGACATGATACAACTTGGTCTTATCATCTGCTCCCTCCCTATAAGTATCCTTTGAGTATAGCCATTCTTTCATCTCTACAACCTTTCTTCTTCCAGATACCCTGTCATTAATTACTCTCTAACTCTTGACATAAGCTACACACAATGCAAACGGTACCAGCTATAAACCATCTATTGGTTCTAGTATAACTCTTTATACCCACTGGTTATTGGAAATAGTTCATGCTCAGAGGCCAAGAATAAAGCCAGGTGAGCTTAGCTAGAGTTAAAAGAATCAAGCTTAATAATTTTTAAACCCAAACCATTTGGTTTCAATCAGTTTGATCCCTGGAACAAAAGTAGCTAAGGAATAAAATAAACACCAGAGGCTGAACACTCTGGGAATTAAAAAAATGGAAGAAGCATACACATGGGAGACAGGCAATGGTACAATACTACAAAGGAATTATAAAGCTGCTTATCTGTAAATGCTTAAAAAGGTTTTCACCCCTTATTAAAATTTCAAGCAATGAATACTCAATATAAAAAGGTGATGGTACTGAGCCGCCACCAGTCTACCTCAACCTTCCTATTTAAACTTCCCTCTTTACCAATAGCAATTTTGTCATCTTAATATTTTGGCTTTGTCTATCTTAAAGCCAAAATATAGTAATGCTTCAGTTCTAGCTGATAAATGATAAAGCAAGTTGAGAATGTCTATAAGAAAAGTGCAATAATACCTTCTACAGGGGAAGGATCTGGTCCTGCTTTTTCAAAGTTTATTACCACCCCACTTTGTACCTTCTGCACCAAAGACTCCAGACACTGATTAAGCATTCTTGGAGAACATACAGAGTATGAGCGGCCTGAAATTTAAAAAAAAAAAAAAAGAAGAAGAAGAAAGTAAACTAGTTAGTTACAAGAATTCCTACCTTTAGCAAGAAAGATCCATAGTGGGGTTTCTGACAGTACTAATTAACAAAAGTTCAATGGTAAAGGTTTATTTATTTCACTATCTTATGAGAAAGTGAACAAAAACAGTTATTCCCAACCAACAATCCTTTTTTGCTAGAATATGCAAATTTTTTCTTCTAAATATCCGGAACATAGAACTGTTGGTCTGAACAAAACCACAATGAAAAAAGCACATACATATATCACACTGTCTCCAGCTGTCATACAACATTATTTATCCTTAACACACACACAATACCTAGTAAGTATCTTCCTAAAATCTCATTCCTCCTTAACAAAAGTATTATCACTGAGATTTATGCTAAGCACATAGCAGATACTTTATTATTTAACTGGTCTTTTGGCAGATTTTGCAAATTTTAAGTATTTGCATTTTAATATATAGATGGTGGCATGTGCTTTTCTGAATTTCATTTGGCTTATATACTTGAGAATTACCTATCTTGTGTAAATTCCCCTTGTGCATGTTTTAACCTACAATACTTTTAATTCAGAAGCAGCATTAAAATGCTAGTTTTTTTTTTTTTTTTTACTTTTTTTAGATATCAGCAAAAAGATTTTTAAAACAGAGATTTTTAACAAAAATATCTAACCTTTACTGTCCAATACTATAGACACTAGCCACATATGGCTATCAAGAACTTTAAATATGGCTAGTTTGAAACTGAGATGCATATTAAACATAAAATATATACCATATTTTGTAGATTTACCATGAAAAATATAAAATATTTCATTAGTAATTTTAAAATATCCATTTCATATTGAGATAATATTTTGGATATATTGATTTAAATTAAATATTATTAAAATTAATATTACTTTTTTAATATAGCTACTATATGTGTAATTTATAATTACATACAGAACTTGAATCATATTTCTACTACACAGTGCTAAACCAGATCAACACTAAAAACCTTGACAGCTAACACTCAATTTTCAAACAAATATCTTGCAATATTATATGTAATAAGCTCACTATGAAGTCCTTCTCTTTTACAAATTCAACCAATTATTTCAGAACACAAGCTACTTCATTATATTTGACACATCAAATTATTCATATCAGCTTATACTTAACTTGATTTGCTAAAAGCTACTCATAAAAGAGAAGATCAGGCAGTAATAAGATTCAAATCTTCAAAGTCAGCTCTACTTAGAAAAACAAGTGTCATACAACACACAATTTACCTGTATACAAATAGTGACAATCATAATCATAAAAATACCTACCAATTACTGAGCATCTATATGCCCGGCACTGTTGTAATCATTTTATCACAATAATATATTTAATCCAACAATCATATAGGTTATTTCCCCCAATTTACAAATAAGAAAACTGAAACACAGAGAGGTTACCCTATCTTTTCCAAGTTAATACGGCGATACAGCCACAATTCCAACCTTCACAGGGCATTAGAAACTATTCTGGGTATCCTTTGTACCCTGAAAATCATGTGTTAATCTGAAATCTCTATTTAAAATATAGTTTCACATATGGAGTCACATTTAGTTGAAAGAATTTGTAAATTTAAATTTTTCCTAAGTAAATTTAAGCATATACAAAAAACAATACATAAAAAGGCTGACTTTCTTTATATGTAAGGTATTTAGATTATATAAAGATTGAATATATTACTTCATGAAATTTAAGCTTATTTCCAAAATGTCATTTAAAAACAAAAAATTTTAAGTAAAGGACTATAATTCTTTCTAATTTCCTAAACTGTGTCATCAATTAACTGATTGAGAATATATAAGCAAGTCAGTTAAGGTCATAATATGAAATAAAATTACTAACAAAAATAATTTATAAAACTAGAGTGACTAAACAGTCATTTGGCAAATAATAAAAATCTACAAATTCTTTTGAGAGTTAGAGAGAAACAGCAAGTTCTATTATCTTTACAAAGTGAGCCTATGTTCTCTGTAAGTTATGCTTACTTATTGTCTATGTCAACACTCCTTGGAACATATGACACTTTGTGCTGAAGCAAAAACATTTCTAGGATCACTAATTATATTTGTAAAAAAAGTACATTAGCACACACCTTTAAGTAAAAAGCTGTCTTATTTTATGTATAGTCCACAAAAAAATCAAACTATAGAGAGCCTAAAGGCAGTACCAGCATTAAGTAAAACAGAGAAGAGGCAAAAAAACATTTCAAGATGGGCAACAGTCCCTTAAAGAAGCTAAGAAAGTTAAATGTATTTAATCTAGAAAAGTCTATAAATAATTTTTATAATATGCTTTTTTTATCCTTGATATTTTCACCAACATGCCTACTAGACATTGTTAAACTTGCTATTATCATTGCATCTACCCAAACCAGTTTCTCTCCAGCATATCCATCTCAGTTCATGGTACAGTCATCCAGTTCTAGTGGTTCTGGCCAACAGAATCATCTGGGAACCCTCCTTGATTCCTCCTTCCCTCCTTGTCCTCATCCTTGGTTCTGCTTTGCATCACACTACCTCTCACCACCTCCAAAGTGAGCATTCTAGACCAAAGTCCTATCATCTCTTACTAGTTTTCCTGTTTCAATTCTTGTCACTCTACAATATTTTTTCACCTAGCAGCTGAAGCCATATTTCAGAAATAGAAATCAGATGTCACATCCTATAAAAAGCCTTTCAAAGACTTCCCTTCAAATTTGGAAAATTAAATATATATATTGAGGCCTAAAAAGCTAATCAATATTTGCCTACCTCTCCAAACCTAGATGTTATTTTCTACTCCTTCCTGTGTAAGCTCCAGGCATGTCAGTCATCCTGTTGCTTCCAAATATATAAAGCATGTCCCTTCCCTTTCCATATCCTCTGCCTAGATCTTCATGTAATTAACACCATTATTCAAGTCTCTGCTCAAATGTTACCGCCTCAGAAGAAAACTTACCTAGATACTCATTCTCTGCCTTGAATGACTTTTTACTCTCTTACTCTTTTTCTTCATAGTAGGTAGCACTTTAGAATCTACCATGATATTAGTAGGTAGCACTTCCATAAAATACGTTATTTATTTTACATGACTATTATTTGTTACCCAGTTCAAAATGTAAGCTCTTGCTATTGTTTCTGCTGTATTCCCAGCATCTAGAACAGTTATCTGGCATCGAGTGAGCATTCATTAATTAGTTGGTATCAAAAGAAAAATGCTTGATTACAATTACATTTTTAAAAAGTGTACATTTAAAAGATATAACAAAATATTAATTTGGCAATATAGGTAATTTTTTCTTAGAAACATGAATTATTCTATAATGGGAAAAATAAATGTATATATACACACATTCTCTCTACTCTTAACACTAAAATACACAGAAATTGTTAGCAGTAAACAATACTAGTGGGTATTCTTTTTTTTTGTTCTAATTTTCTTTTGTTTTATTCCTCAAAACTTTCTTTAACGAACATCCTTTCTTTTAAATTAAAAAAGAAAAAAACACATTATTTAGTTATGAAAGGTGAGTAGCACCTGAGCAGCTTTCCATTATTACTAGCAAGAGCATAAAAGGGGGAAATAAATTATGGTATCAGGAAGGCTGCAGGAAGTATATTTAGGGAAAACTTCCTACTTTCTTGAATGACTAAGATTTCTGGGTCACTGAAAGATACCAAGAGTAACTTTAGAATCTTCTCCTCTGGAGACGTTCCTTTCAAAGAATAGACAAAATAACTTTAGTACATTACTGCCCAAAGGCAAGGATATTAATACATGATGTCTCAAGATTCTTTTCAGATTCTCTGATTATATCACTCACTTCATTTCATACTCTGAATATTACTGATCCTAGAAGACAAAAGTTATATAAGTTCCAAAACTTCATCATAATTCTAAATTCAATCTAAATAATTCATAGCAAAGAATTTCCAATGTAAGAATGTTTACACTACCACCTCAAAGCCCTTCACAATCTGTTAAATTAAAACCCTAGCGTTAAAAAAAAAAATCAGGATTTTAATAAGTGGGTCAGTTCAAAGCTGAAATCTAAAATTTCATGAATACAAATGCACATCCTCCCACAGAAAAATTTAGGACCGTCACCAAAAAATATTATCCACCTACAGAAAATTATTAGCAGTAAACTTTCAAATATAGATGATAGGATGTCTGTAAAAAATGATGTATATGCCTTTTTTTCTTTGTAAATTAAATTGTGAAGGCATTATAAAAATTCACAAAAAGCATATCCATAAAATGAAAGCATTTAATATCATGAATAACTGTCTTATAACTTATCTGCTTCATATACCTGTGTAAGATTAATACCTCTTTGTGAATTTTGCAGATTTCCAAATCCACTGAATTTCAAAAGAAAGGCACCTAAAACATTAATTAGAACTTATACTTTCTCTTAATGTACGTAGCTGGCTAAAATGGAATCTCATTAGAGTACTGAGAGTGCCTGGAGACTATGTCACATGCTCTTATCACAAGTAAAATAGTAGGATGCCAGACTTGGACCTTTTAATATCAGATTCCTTTGGTGAGAACTAAAATGCTCTGAGAAAGCAAAAATGTCATGTCTATCTTATTCACTAATAAAAGTCAAAAGTATGGAACAATACTTGGTACACAGTAGGTATGCAATACTTATCTATGTAAAATTAATCCACCTGTTAACCAATTCCATATTATGGAAGTTTTGAGTCTATTACATATTCTATTTCAAGATTCTCATTAATGGTCACTTAGCATAGTAGCTATGTGATCTGATGAATACAAGAAATGCAAGCAGGATTAAGACCTCACTACTTATTTCCTTGAACCTACCTACCTCCTTGTCTCTGGGAGAAACAGTATTTAATCAAGCATATCCTATCAAATGTATAATGAGATGATTTGCAAAAAATTTTTTGCAGAAAATGCTATGGTATTTCTAAATCATTGATAATCTTTGTAGATAAGAAAATTAGTTTAATAACTTCAAATACTAGCATTTTCTACACAAGTAGAGAAAAAGTATCAATCATTTTCATATCCAATAGTAACCATTTTATTCAAATCAAGGTCACAGACCATCATCAATAAACGTAGCTTTAAAATCATGTATGCCTATTAATTCCTAATACTAACTTGTTAAATAAAAACATGGAGTTTTTGAAATGTACATTTTAAAACATTCAGATAAAATCTGCTTTAAGTTACTCAATTACTGCCAGCAAAAAACTTACCGCCTGTCACTTCACACATTGGTGTGATTGCAGAGTCATCTAAAGGCACACCTGTCAACTGCTCTGATTCTACTGACATGGTACCAGGCAACCGCAACACTAATGCAAAGAGTCTCTGATCCCAACGAAAAGGTTCCTTGGTCAATTCACTTCCAGGCAAAGGAGAATTAAGAGGTAAATGGAGCTGAAAGTAGGGAGGAAAAAAAGGCAGTAAGAATTCCACGTGCTATTTTTTTTTTAAGGCTACTTTAATTACACTTATGTTAAAGCCACATTGAGTCTCCTATCACTCTGAAAACGTAAAAGTTCATTCAGATATAGCTAAAATAGCAGGTGATATTGTTACTTCAACTTTCTTAGACTTTATTCTGAAGATCTGAATTGAAAGAAGTCTGTATTGTAACGCATTCCAGATTTAGATGCAACTAACTACACCAGGTGCTAAACTGTTTTCAAATAAATCATTTCATTCCATCATTAAAATAACCCTAAAAGAGAGGTTATTTTTATTTTCTATATTAAAAAAAAATAGATCTCAGAAAAAATGATTTGGCCTCCTATGTCCAAGTCAGTACTTTTCCTATTACACCACAGTAGCCTCAAACATCCATAGTTTTAGCAACTTAAATATGCTTCATTCTGGCTGGGCATGGTAGCTCACGCCTATAATTCCAGTACTTTGGGAGGCTGAGGCGAGAGGATTACCTGAGCCCAGGGAGTTTGAGACCAGCCTGGGGTAACATGGCGAGACCTTGCCTCTACAGTAAATCAAAAAATTAGCCAGGTGTGGTGATGCCACCTATAGTCCCCGGTATTTGGAAGGCTGAGCCCAGCAGGCTGAGGCTGCAGTAGCCATGACTGTTCCACTGCACTCCAGCCTAGGAGACAGAGTGAGTTTCCTACAAATAAATAAATAAATACTTCATTCTATACAAGACAAACATTCCCAAAGTATTTGCATAAAGGTAAATTTTGTCACTCTAATTACATTATTAAATGTATTCAAGGTAGTGATTCTTACCATATTTAAGTAAATGTAAGAAGTTTGGGGGAGTGTGTATGTATGTGTGTTTTAATAGCTGTCCCCCCCAATCCCCATCAGATCTGCTAAATTAAAATTTTCTAAGATTCCTACAAATCTTGAAAAGCTTTAAAGTGGTTCTAATAGGCCCCTCGGTATCAACAGAGTAACAGTGTACAAACAGAATCCACATATTGATCTTAATAACACTACAATGAGGAAAACCAGACATTATAGTTCTCATGGTATGATGCAATAAGTAGTTCACAACAGCAACTATAAAGGATTACCAAAACAAAAACAAAAAAAGAAAGAAAGAAAAGGTTGAGCATGAATCAAATCAAGCTTTTGTTCTAACTTCAAGTTTACAGGGTCAAGATAAACACCACCTCAAGGGAGAAATCAGTCAAATCAAGAAGAATGTGGGACCTTATGCTGAACAAATGACTCGGTTTCTCCAATACGGTTTCTCCAATAAATCAGTGGCATAAAAACCAAAAGGAGGGAAGTGGGAAGGGTTGGAAATGTTATAAAAGAAACAAAATAAAAACAAAGGAATATTTGGAATACATATTACTGGAATTATTAGTATTTTAAGTGTGATAATGGTATGGTAGTTAAAAAAACAAAAATCCTTATCATTGATAAAAACTTAAAAAATAAAGTCTAGAATCACTTCAGGACTTATTATTTCTACCAGTATTGAGTTTTAAAAAAATTATAGAATATACTTCTTAAAAATTACCACTTCTAAATTGTCAGAGTTTACACTAATTTCTTCACAAAGCATGACCTAATTGTATTACCTACAGTCTTTCTATATCTCAAACAGAGAAGACTTTCAAACTTGGTGGGAGTTGGAGTTATTCTACATTCATTTAAGACTCAAGTTTCTTCAATGACTTACATCAAACATTAAAAAAAGAAATCCAATTCTATTCTAGGAAGAGAGTTCCTGGTGAGGCACTTCTCTCCAAAAGATTCATGCCATGAGAATATCGGCAAGACTCCTTCATAAAGATCAGCCAAGATTTTGTGAATTTGGACAGGAGTTATTAGCTCCTTCTCTGGCACTAATCCTACACAAGGCAGAAGGCAGAAGCAATAGGGAAGGAATGTTAAAGTAATCTGGGCCAGGATGTTCTCTGAGGAAGGTTCCCCTAGGACCTCAAAGTCTCTGTGACAATTGTAAACACTCAGGAACTCCAGGCCCTTTGCTGTTACTCCATTCTGCCAGAATGAGAAAGCACTGTTTATAGCATCTCCTTTTACCCTAGACCAACCATCTTTATATTTGGGAAACACAACTATCAAGCGCTTGATCATTTTTTCTCTAAGATCACAGTAACCTCAAAGCACCGGTAGTACTGGCTGAGGAATGTTTCATGTTGCTTTGCAGAATGATACATTCAACTCTCTGGAGAATTCAAGGGATAACAGGCACTGCACAGACCACACATACACAACTACCCATGTAATGACGGACATCTGCAATGCAGACAATATAAAATGAAATAAATGGTCTATGGTTGTTCAATGCTAAATCTAGAATGAATTTCAAATAAAAAGAAAAACCAGCAAGGATCCATGCACATTTTCAAGCATTTTACACAGAGCTGTATCAATTTTATAAATTTTTGGCAAATTCTTATTCATTTTTCTATTTCTTATTTTCTCCTTCCCAAATCACCACCAGTCTCTCAAAACCAAAGAAGACAGGGAAAATCCACTAAATAAGGGTAAAATAAGGAGAAACTGGGGAAACAGGAAAATGGTAAAAACCTGAAGGAAAATCTTCTTAGGAGGATTGAGTTACTCCAAATCTAAAGTTTACAGCTGAAATTCTAGTAATGTCTTGAATGTCCTCCTGAATATACAGACTGAGAATCAAGGCTAATTGCACATAAATAAAGACAAAAAATATAAAAGTACCCATTAGAAAAATGTGCAATAAAAATGACTAGAGAATTCACAAAAGTGAAAAATGGGCAAAAGATAAAAATACCCAAAATCCATATGGCCTGTAAAGATGTGCAAATACACTATTGTAAGATAATACAATAAAATATTTTTCACTCCCATTTGACTCAGAATAAACAATTAAAATACTGATGAGATACAACTTCACACCCATTAAATTAGCAAAAATTTTAAAAGTTTGACAATAACAAGTGATGACAAGAATACAGAGCAAAGGGAACTTTCCAACATTCCTGGTAAACTTATAAACATACAACCATTTAGAGAACAATTTGATATAAATTGATAATGCTAAAAGTGAGCATACCCTAGAACCCAGCAAGGTCACCTCCCACAGAAACTGTCATATATTTTCATAAGAAGCCACGTTAAAAAAAAATACTGATTAGATCATTATTTGAAACAGATGAAAACAGGAAACAACGTAAAAGTCCAATAAGAAAGTCAACAAACAAACTGTGGTCCATTCACACACCATAGTTGAAATGAATACTAGATCCGTAATATCCAACATGGATAGATCTCAAAACAATATTTTGAATTTGGACAGGAGTTATTAGCTCCTTCTCTGGCACTAATCCTACACAAGGCAGGATTATCAAACATTAAGGAACATAAGTCCCAAATGGACAGCTTAATGAATGTTCACAAGTTGAATGTGCTTATGTAACTAAAATTTATATCAAGAAAGAGAACCTTATTAACGTATGTTCCTTCCAGTCACTAACCTTTCCCAACTGATTAGTTTTGCCTGGTTTTGAACTTTATATAAATGGAATCACAGACTATAGACTCTTTGATTTATGGATTCTTTCATCATTATAGGGGTGAGAGTCGTCTATACTGTTATATAAATCTGTAAGTACTATAATTTATCCATCTTTTTTGATAATAGGTATTTGGGTTGTTTCATAAATTATGAATAGTGCAACTATGAAAGTACAGTATATGACTTTGTGGAAACATATGTAAGTGTTTCTGTTGGTATACATCCAGAAGTGGAATTGCTAGGTATGGCTATTTTTACTTTTCTCAGATACAGCCAAACAGTTTTCCAATGCAGCTGTACCAAGTTATACTCCCACCAGCAGTGTGTGAGAGAACCAATTGCTCCCACATCTCTTTCATCGACACTTAGTATTGTTCTTTTTTATTTCAGCCATTTTAGAGTGTGTGTGTGTGTGTGTGTGTATGTGTGTGTGTGTGTGTGTGTGTGTGTGTGTGTGTGTGTGTAGTGGTACCTCAGTGAGTTTTTAATTTCCCTTGTCTATGGAAGTTGAATACCCTTCATACACTTATTGGCCATTTCAATGTGTTCTTTTGTGAAGTGCCTGTTTAAAGTCTCCTGCTTATTTTTTTAAAAGCTTTCTTTTTCTTACTAATTTGAAGGATTGTCAATATATTTCAGATATATCTTCTGTTGGATATAGTGTTGAAAATATCTTCTCCTGCTCTGTGACTTCATTCATTGTTTTAGTGGTGTCTTCTGATAAATACATTTTATCTTAATTTTTTCTTTCACAGTTGTTTTTAATATCCTCAAAGATAATGAAGAAGCTCTCCTGTGTTTTCCTATAAAAACGTTATTATTTTACCACTTATATTAAATCTAAAATACATCTGGAATTGAGTTATGTGTATAGTGTGAGATAGGGGTAAAGACACATTTTTTTTTACCCAAATGGATATCCAATTGACATGATACCATTTATGGAAAAGACCAGCCTTTATATGCTGCACTGGAATATCACCTCTTTCTTACATTGGGTGAGTACATGTGTGAATCTATTTCTGTGTCAGCAACAGTATTATATATATTTTTAAAAGGCAAGATGTAAAATTATATACAAAGAATAGCATCTCTATGAACTGTTAAAAGTAAACAATACTTAACATAGTTTTATATATGTATAACATATTTGTAGTAAAAGAAAACATGGACTTACATCAAATTCACAATTGTTGCTTCTGGGAAGGGGAAGGAAAGTCATACTGAGTAGAGAAACAAAAGAGACTACACACTACCTATCTGTAATGTTCTATTTACTACATTTTTTAAAATCCCAAACAAAAAAAAAAACTCGGCAAATAAAGCAGAAATATTTTTATCACTTGTTCTTAACCTCAATACTAGAACATATTAATATGAACATAATTGTCAAAAGTCAACAAATTATCCATTCAAGTAGCTATCTATACCTCTTTCGTAATAAAGTCTTTATTTTATATAGAACCAAAGACAAAACCTCATAGACACCTCAAGTTAGTAAGAGGTAGATTCGATACAAAAATTACTAATCCCAAAGCTCAGATATTTGAAAAGACCCTAATGAAGACTTCTTAGGCCAGGTGCAGTGGCTCATGCCTAATCCCAACACTTCGGGAGGTCAAAGGCAAGAGGACCATTTGAGCCCAGCAGTTTTAGACCAGCTTAGTGACATCTCATTTCTACAAAAAGTAAAAAAATTAGCCAGGCGTGGTGGTGCATGCCTGCAGCTCCAGTTACCCAGGACACTGAGCTCTGAGGTGGTAGGATCGCGTGAGCCCAGGTGTTTGAGGTTGTGGTGAGCCATGATCATGCTACTGCACTCTCTAGCCTGGGCAACAGAGTGAGCCTGACTCAAATTAAAAAAAAAAAAAAAAAAAAAAAAGGATGCCAGGTTGTGGTGGCTCAAGTCTGTAATCCCAGCACTTTGGGAGGCCAAGGCGAGAGGACTGCCTGAGCTCAGGGATTCGAGACCAGCCTGGGCAACTTGGTGAGACCTCATCTCTACAATATATCAAAAAATTTGCTGGGCGTGGTAGCGTGAGCCTTGTAGTTCTGGCTATTTGGAAGGCTGAGGCAGAAGGATAGCTGAGCACAGCAGATTGACACTGGGGTGACCAAGAGCATGCCAATGTTCTTCAGTCTGGGTGACAGAATGAGACTCTGACACACACAAAAAAAGGAAAGAAAGAAAATCAAGAGTTCTTCTTGATAACTATTAGAACGCACTGCAAGAGGGTAGAATATATGCTGAAAATTATGTACACAATTTCATCATTTCCTATGTACCTACCAAATATTAGGCATGTTTAGGTTATGTGGATTTAAAGATGAATAATAAAATAATTCCCAGTACTTGAAGGGTTCTGAGGAGAAAAATCATATTCCTAAAGGAACCTGTTTTCAGAGGTGTATTTAAAGATAAACCAACAAACAGAAAAAACACTGAAAATCACAGTACTTGTTATCAAAATATTTAGTAGGATTTTTATTTCTGAACATTGGATTGGAAAACAGTTTTATAAAAGCTGTTTTTGAGACTTAATCCCAGGAAACTTTAGTATTGACAGTATTCAAGTGTAAGTGTCTAAGCTAATGATGGAAAAAAAAAATCAGTCATTAATAATAGTACTTTTATAGTAGTTACTACTAGATGACAGACATTGTTCTAATCCCTTGGACATATTAATTCATTTAATTCACAAAATAAACAAATGAGACAGGCACTATTATAAGCCCCACTTACAAATGATAAAAACTGAAGTACAGAGAGCTTCAGCAACTTGTTAGAAGATACAAAGACATTTCTATTGCAGTGAGAAGACAAAATTCAAACCCAGGCAGTCTGGTCCCTGATTCTGTGCTCTTAAACACTACATTATACTGCCAAACTATGACTGAAAAAATAATTTGCATTTTTAAAAAATCAAATGTTGAGATATTAACATAAAAAACTAATCTTATTACATGAAAAAATTTTAATTATAAAAATAACTACTTTTAGGAAAAAAGTTAAATCACTGATTTCTAAATTATTCTAGTGATTTTAAATCCCTAATCGATACATCTTATAAACACTTTAGATGGATTGTTTTTATAATGCGCAGTCCTATGCTTTTTCCCCAGTTGCTTTTTTACCCAATGGAAAGGTATAGCAATATACTTTCTTCCCTCTTACTTTACTCTTCCAATTCTTTACACATGGGTAATAACAACAACTAAAAAAAAAAAAAGAATATTCTGAGCACTTACTATGTGTCAAGCAACATTCTATGAGCTTTATATATAATATTTATAACAAGCAAATGGGATAGATACCATAATTATCCCTATTTTAGAGATGAATTATAAGATTGTATGTTAGAACACATCTGTCTGGAGAACCATTCAAGTAACCTCTGTTATATAATCAAGTCTAGAACATCTAAGGAGGTTGCAAGTTTTAAGAACGGAATAAATCATGTGTGATTCAATAATACATTTTCTCATAACCATAACATTAGTATCTGTATTTTTAAAAAATCAAATGTTGGTCTTTATTAGCATCTTTTTAAGACTATGCTCGGCAAAGCTTCAGTCTCTTGGAGTAACAAGCAAAGAAAATTACTGTTTATACTTACAAAATTTTTTTTTTCTACTTGAATACAATCACGGTTTTCTATATTGTTGTCTAAATGACTTATTTTAGTGATATCACCAACCCAGATATGTTATGTCATTATCTTGGCAGTTGACAGAAAAGGTAATGCAACACCAATTTAAATGGAGAAAGATTGCCCTAGTTTGCCTTCTTTCCCTTGGAGATCTTACTGCCCCCCTTTCACCTTTGAGACTTTTCTGACTTCTTACCAAAATAAAAGGAAGGAACTTCTCATTGGTCTGAAAAACAAATGATATATAAGGTAAATGATAGTTTATCATTAGGCATGCTCAAACTTTATGTACTTATATAAGTACAATTTCCCTTTTACTTGATTGTTCTATATTTGATTATGGTTCAGATCCTAATTATTTGTGACTGTGCTAAAATCAAACTAAAATTCAACTTAAATTTTAATTATTTAGATATTCATGGAGCACCTACCATAAGGATGGCATTATTTCAGGATTTAATATGAATATACCAAGCCAAATGAACAAGAAAACTACAGGATGTATATATATATATATATATATATATACATATATATATATATAATATATAGAAATCAACAAATAGTAAAAGATGATAAGTTTATTTTTTAAATGTCATCCCTTCTGTAATATAGACAGATGTCTCCTGTCACATAACCTAATTGACTCCTGGATGAGGATCATGCCAGAGCCCACCATGAGTCTGGGCTGATCTGTACCAACCTAAAGGTTTCCCCTTGAACTTGGATGTTTTGCCAACTGGTTCTATTACCAAAGTAATTCAAATTATTTGTACTTTCATAATCACACTTCCACTTAAGTTTTGATGACCTATTTACTTCACTGCCTATCCCACCAATTTGGGAAAGGGCAAGGAAGAGGATTTGATTCTTTGTTTCTTCATATGATTTGTCAAACAAAAGAATAAATGAGGTCCCACTTCCACAATCTACGGAAAGTACAGGAGTAAGAGGTACAAAGTTAAGAGTCATAATCCAAGTGTACCTCTCAGTCCTGCCAACAAGAATTGTGCTCCTGCCACCCTAACACACATACAAACACACATACACATACATACAAACACTATTTCCATTGTAATGTGTGTGATGGGTCACAGAACCAGGTAGTCTTATCTCCAAGAACTGGGAGTGTTATTCCTTCCCTGTGCATGTAACTACTTTGTCTCTGTGGTCCTTGTATGTGCCCATCCATAAAGGACACAAAGACATAAGCTACAAATCCAGCCCAACACCTTGAGCAGGGGTGGAAAAACAAATATCCCATATGCCGATGCCATAATAAGTATTCCATCTAGCTCAGTGTACAATACTCATGAGAATTTACATACAAACATACTTCTACTGAAACCCACGTGGACTATAACCTCATAAATTCTTGCTGTATTAAGAGACAAGCCAGGCAAGGTGGCTCACATCTGTAATCCCAACATTTTGGGAAGCTGAGGCAGGAGAAATGCTTGCGTCTAGAAGTTCATGACCAGTCTGGGCAACCTCATCTCTACAAAAAAATTAAAAAGTAGCCAGGTGTGGTGGCACACACCTGTAACCCTAGCCACTTAGGATGCTGAGTCAAGAAGATCGCCAGAGCCCAGGTTGAGGCTGCAGTGAGCCACAATCATGCTACTGTACTCCAGCCTGGGTGACCAAATAAGACCCAACTCAAAAAAAAAAAAAAAGGTAAGATATCTTCCTTTGACTTTTGCTCTGAAATATTCTCATGGTCTTCTACCTTTTCTCTGGTTGCTCCTGTCTTCCATCCTCACCCCCAACCCAAACTCAGTCTCCAATACCTACTCATTAAGTGCTGCAGATCCTTGAGGGTCAGTCTTAGGCCTTGACTAATTTATATTCCCAACCCTCTACCTACCTACCTATATTCAGGAAAACAATCAAAAATTGTACATGTCTAGCCTCTGTCTCTCTGAGCACCAAATATTCTTCCTACTTGGCATTCTTGAATGGCTCAAAGGTGCCTCAAACTAAACATGTTCAAAACTGAACTTATGATTTTCCTCCACCCAAATCAGTGCTCTTCCAACATTCTCTAGCTCAGTAAGTAGCATCACAATATATCCAGTTTTACCAATACCCACCTTCCTGTTCCTTACACCCCTAAGTGCAATAAATGTCAGCAAATTTCATTGATTTAACCTCCTAGGTATCGCATAAAACTGCTGCTTCTGTCCATCTGTTTTACCATCACCAACTTCCTTGTCCAAGCTATTGTCAGGACTTATGCAACTGTGCTCCGTCAGCCACTTTTGTCTCCCTCACTTCCACCCCCACCTCTAAATAAAACCTTCCAATGGCTTCCTATTGCTTTTCTACTAATAATAACACTACTTAGCATGGCCTCAAGCCTCTCATATGGTAAAGTCCAAACTTCTTTTCCATCTTATACTACAATCCCTCCTCTTTTATGCTCTAAGCCATGTTAGCCTTTTAATTTCTCATTCTCATAACATCTTCCCCTTCAAGGAAAAAAAAAAGCCATTGTACATGTTAGTCCTTCTACCTGGTAAAATCTTCCTTTCTATTTTTTGGGTAGTAAATCCTACTCTCTTCAGATCTTAGCCTTTCATGACCTCCCTAACTAGATCCAATGCCCTTTTAATTGTAAGCTTACATGGCACATATCCCTCTCCCTCTTGTAGAATGCATGATGATTGTAAATGACCTTTGCTACATGATGCTTTTATTAATGTCTGTCTTCTCCAGACCCCTGGGGCAGGGCTCCTCTAGGTTTGTTTTTGCTCAGTATTGTATTCTCAGAACTTAGCATACTGTCTGGTTCATAGAAGAAGCTCGATAAATATGGCTGAATGAATAAATGGATGGATAAATAAATAATGTGACTAGCTAAGTTGTGAAGGACACTGAGGACTCTAGTGGACAATGAAATGCAATGAACATTTTGAGGCAGGTGACTAATACACTCAAGTGGTATGCTTGATATGCAGGACAGATTGAAGGCAGCCAAGAGAAGTTAGGGAGCTAATGTAATAGTTTGAAAAAGTACCAGGGTAACTGATGGTAAAAGGAATAGGAATAAAAGGAAGAAACAGACTAAGAAAAGCAAAGACTAAGAGATTGATACCAATGGTAAATACAGAGCAAAATATAGAGCATGGTATGTCTTAAGGCCGTAATGTTCAGTCTTTTTCTACTATTATAGCAATGATTTAACATGTTCAAAATGGCAACAAGGTACTATAATATATAAAGCATGCTTTAAGGAAGAAACTACAAAACTAAGTTCCAAATAAACACACAAACACACACCAAAAAGTTGTTTGTCAAAAGCTGTAAAATAATGTTATCAACTTTAAAGTAAAACTATACATAACTGTTAAATAATATCCCAAATTATTCAGAATCTAGTACAAAACTAATTCAGACTAGAGTAATAAAACATTAAGTCAGAGGGTTAACTTAAAGCACATAGTTAAGGAAATTTAAAAATTAAAAATAAAGTAAAGGCTCTCAGAATCATTTTGGAGAGCTATTATTTTCCAGGTAACCAGAAATCCTATTCTTAATGCTCACACACAAATAGTTATCAACAGAAACTTCCTGTAGTATGGCACATATGTCCCTAACTTGTGAAAACAGGATGTTAAAAAACCCAAACAAAAAAAAAACTTTTCTTGAAAACTCAAAGTAGAGAAAGAAAAAAAGCTTTACGACTTCTTGTCTATACCAAATATTGCCCATAATCACACAGCAAGTTATCAGACTAATAATTCATCATTTACTAAACTCCTATAATATGACAGGGCTTCAATCAGATAGGGTGCTTAAATCATCTTATTTAATGTTCCAACAAAACTATTACCAGGCCAGGCTCGGTGGCTCAGCCTGTAATTCCAGCACTCTGGGAGGCCAAGGCGAGCGGATTGCCTGAGCCCACAGGTTCAAGACCAGCCTGGGCAACTTGGCAAGACCTCGTCTCTATGATAAATCAAAAATTAGCCGGGCGTGGTAGCATGCGCCTGTAGTTCCAGCTATTTGGAAGGCAGAGGTGAAAGGATCACTGGAGCCCAGCAGGTCCACACTGGGGTGGCTGTAAGCATGCTACTGCACTCCAGCCTGGGCAATGGAGTGAGACTCCAATTTTAAAAAAGCAAAACAAGAACTTGTAACCCCTAACTTAGATTCTAAGGTATATCATCAATTTAATTTATTTATGATTTATGTGCTTCCCCAAAATTTAGCATTAAGTATGAATAAAAATTTTTCCACCAATAGCATGTAATTTTCTATGCAGTCACATATCCTTTTCTCCCTTCATATCAGAGTTTCATTGAGTTTGAGGATCAGAGTTTGAGTCCAAGTCTTTTCCAAACTAAGTTAGAGATTCTTCTAAATTCCTTTAGGCCATGAGAAGCAGAGAAGCAGGGTCATATTTTACAACCTGTGCTTATAATCTTGATCTCTTTAACATCGTTAGTTTGAACAGTATGTTTTCAAGGTATATTAAAGAACACAAGTATTTCATTTGCATTTCTTATTTGATTAACCTTAGACTAATTTTATATTCTTTTTATTTTAATTATAAATTACCAGATTATATAACACCCCTCCTTAAAATGGTGGCTTTAGACAGACGTTTGATTCCTCGGTAACAGTTCTTCATGATTAATGAAACAGTAATAATAACATCTCATTGCTCTTTTCCCAGAAATTTGGTAATTTCAGCTGCCTTTATTTGTGTTGCCTAGTAGATATTAGGTAATCTAATATTTGTATTGTAATTTTTTTTTGTTTCAATGCAAACTAACCATAGGCAATAACCTTTTTCTTTTTTTAAGGAAGAATTAGGGACCCAAATTTATGTTAAACTTCTGTGCAACTTCTGGTTAAAAATACAAATAACCAAATATAATGTGTGAACCACTCTTGGATTCCAAGTTAAACAAAACAACTGTAAAAATCTATGAGACAAGTAAGGAAACTGGGATATAGATTGGATATTATTTATTGTACCCTTTAATATTTTTTTGTTATAAAATTAAAGTAAATTAAAATTGAATAATTTATTAAAATAAATTAAAAGTTTGTTAAGCTATAGAACACTGCAGATACATATTCAAATGTCTTTATAGGTTAAAAATGCACACAGATTTATGAGTGAAGTGAAATAATGATATAATATTTTTTAAAGTGCAAAAAGTACATCTAGAGGTAGGAAGCAGACAGAAGAACAAAACCAGCAAAATATGGGTAATTACTGAAACTGGACAAAGGTTCTTAAGGTTTCTTATTTTATTTTCTCTGTTTTTGTGTATGTCTAAAAGTTTGCACAATAATAAAAGTGTTTTCAGACATGAATGTATATGAATAACCAACATAATTGAAAATACAAGAAAAAGCCCCTAAAGAAAAGAAGTGAGAATAGCTTAATTATTAGCCAACAGTTCATACTACTTTAATAAAAACCTTTTAAACTCTTTTAAATAGAATATAAAAGCTTCACCTGCATGAGGTGCTACCAAAGCAAATAATTCAGCTGGAGTGATAACTAAATGACCCCACACCTGTGTCTAAATATGCACTGGCACAAGCAGTATCAAACTTAAGTATATTACAGCTTACTCCTCTGCTGGAAAGATGATAAATTTCTACTGCCAGTAACGCTGGTTTCAGGAAGAAGGTAGCAAACGGGGAGATAGTATTTCTTAAAATCAAAGGAGAAAAAAAAAAAAAAAAAAAAAAAAAAAATATAAATATATATATATATATATATCATTGGGGGGTGGGTATTAAGAAAAACTTGCCATAAAAATACTGATAAATTTATAAACGTTAATGGAGGTTTCGGAACAGAACTTAAACCCACATTCTTCCTACTTTGCTACATGCCCTGTTACATATCTGGATTCCCATCTAAGCTTACAACGTGTAATACACTGTCACCATACAAAGATATGACTTTTTTGCTTGACCTTAAAGTTAAAAATCGCTGCTTTCTGGGTTCCACTTTTGCCTATCAGCTTCCTCATCTATAAAACATATTAACAACATATAAAACATATATAAATATACACACACAAAAATAACAATATATTAAAATAGTAATAAACAATATAAAATATTCAAAAATTAATGTAATTTAGCATATTTACAGGATTATAAAAGAAAAATCATTTGATTATCTCAATATATGCACAGAAAACATTTGACAAAACTCAACACCCAATCATGAGTTTAAAAAAACTCTCAGAAACTGGAAATAAAGAAGAACTTCCTCAATCTGATAAAAAGAATATATGTAAACCCTACAGTTAACATCACATTTATGAGATGAAAGGCTAAATGCTTCACTCTCCACCCCATCCTCCACTCTCATCACTTCCACTACTACATTAAAGCAAGAAAGAGAAAAGGCAGACAGATATTATAAAGGAAGAGTTACACTGTATATATGCAGACATCATTTTGTATGTAGAAAGTTCCAAAAAAGCTGCTAGATAAGTAAATTTAGGAAGGTCACAGAATACAAGGTCAAAATACAGAAAAATCACCTGAATATCTATGTACTAGCAACAAAAAAATCAGAAACTGAAAGTAAAAAGACCAATTGGCAATACCATCAAAATATAGGAAATGCCTAACATATAGACATGGATCAGAATAACCAGTCACGTAAAAAGTGCTGGTTCCCCCCAAATTAACATATAGACAACGTAATTCCAATCAAAACTGCAGTAAGCTTTCCTGTGAAAATTAACAAGCCTGATTCCAATCTCAAAGAACTTAGAATAGACAAATCTTTTTCAAATGATTTTTGAATCAACTTAATCTGATGTCAAGACTTTCTATAAAACCACAGTAGTTGAGACCATGCTGCACTGCCAAAAGACACAGGTATCAACAAGAATAGAAAGTCCAGAAACAGACACAAATGTGGCAAATTGACTTTAAACAAAGATGCCTCTGTAATTCAATGGCCAAAGGATGATCTCTTCAACAAACAGTACTGATATAACTGGTCAACAATATGTCAGAAAATGAACCTTAATAACTTCTCCTTCCATTATACATAGAAATTCTGAATGAATCACAACCCTAAAAGTGAGAGTACAAACTACACAACTCTTTGGAAAAGTCACAGGAGAAAAATCTTAGTAATCTCAGGTTGGGCAAAAATTTCTTACATAGGATGAAAACATAGACTATAAAAGAAAAAATAAATTTAAGAATTTGCTCTTCAAAAAACACCACTTAAAAATAAAAAGGCAAGCCATAGACTGGGAGAAAATATTTGAAAAATGCATATCCAATAAAGAACTTGTATCCAGAATATGCAAAAAAAAAACCCCAAAAACCTATTTAATTCATTAACAAGAAGACAACACATTAAAAAAAAAAAAAAAAAAAGTCAAGAGATAAGATCACTCACTTCACCAAAGAAACACAGACAACAAAAATAAGCACATAAAAATATTTTCAACATCTTTAGTTATTAGGGAAAAGCAAACTAAAACCAAAATTAAATACTATATATACCCACTATATTGTCTAAAATTTCAAAAACTAAAAAATTCAAGTGTTAGAAGCATGTGGAGTAACCGAAACTCCCAAAGTTCCATCTAGTGAATGAATAAGCACATTGTGATATAGCCATACAATGAAATACTGCTCAGCAATAAAAAGGAACAAACTATTGGTATATGTAACAACACGAATAAATCTCAAAAGCATTATTTAAAGTAAGCATTATCCTAAGTGAAAGAAGCCAGTCACAAAAAAACTACACACTGTATGATTCCATTCATGAGAAATTTTAAAGAAGGCAAACAACAGTGAAAGAAAGCAGTTCAGGGTCAACAGAGGGTGGTAGGATTAACCACCTATAGAGAGGAATTAACTACCAAACCACTTATGAGGAAGTAATCCCAATAAAGGGGAATGAGAGAATTTTTTGGAGTGATGGATGTATTTTAAATCATCATTGTGTTTTTAATTACATATCTGTTCACATTTGCCAAAACTCATCAAGTTTTATACCTGAAATTGTTATATCATATATATATATACTTCCTAGCTCTGATTTCTGATCTGAAGCAAAAATGTACAAGGTAAGCTGAGAATAAGCTGTCATGCTAGAAAGCAAAGATGCTTTCAAGATTACTTTATTCTTTACCACCTCTTTAATTTCAGAAACTGATAACTGTCCTCCAAATCTAATCTTTCCTCCTCCTTCTACTAATCAAAACTTGCAAATTTTGGCAGGACACATAGCCATTCACCTTGCAGAGATTACAGTTTCAACTCTGTATTGCAGTTAAGTGTGCCCAAATTCTAGTTGATAGACTCTGATTGGAATTGTCACGTATGTTTTAAGTCATGCTCATATTAGGAAGCTGCCTGCCTTCTACAATCTTTATTCTTTCCCACAGGCTGAAATGCAGGATATGTTGTAAAACCAGCATTAACCATTCAGATGAAAGCAAAGGCAGAGCAATGAAGTGGAAGGAACCTGAGACCCTAGATAACAACTTGGAGCAGGACACTCTACCGCCCCAACTACTAACCAGTTCTGCCCCTATGTGAGAGGAAAAGCTTTCCATCTTTTAAAGCCATTATTATTTTTGTCCCATTTAGAGTAGCTAAGCCAATATCCTAGAAAATATACCTTGCCAGAAGCTTTTCAGAATCTTTGAAGGTTCAACTAGATGTCTGTCAATCGTTTTTCTTTGTTGCAGAAGACACACATTCAAAGAGGCACTGTTAAGGGCAGGAAAGCACACTTCTAATCAAACTAATGCTAAAAAGCCTTTGTGATTCCATAAATAGAATGTTGACATTTCCAACTTCAAATCCCACTCTAGTGCCAATTATTAGTTGCCTGGATAAAGTAAATGGAAAAAAAGTTTAACAAAATTTCTAATAAATACATTTTATGTTTTCAGTGAACTGAGTGGGTATTTCTTAAATTCCATTCCTGAAATATAATATATATATGAAGATAACAACAAGAAAACATGCAAGTCATATCAAGCCTTTCTAGACTTATTTCAGTTTCTTCATTTCATTATGTATAGGCATAGTTTTAAGGCTCAAAGTTGAGTTCTTCAACTTCCTCTCTCTCCCTAAGGTTACATTCTCCAACAATTCCAATCCCCAGTTCTTTGTCTAACTATCTCCAAGAAGAACAATTCAAAATTCAAAAATATCAAAACTGAAATGATCTGGTTGAGAAAAGGTATATGAGAAAGGTCTGCTATCCTAGAAATTGCTTAGGAAACTCACAAAAAAACACTGCATTCTGTTGTGGCACCTTAATACTCTGAGAAGTATGAGAGTTATTGAAAAGGGAGAGATGTACTACATGACATAGACTTTTTCACTTTAAATTAAATTTTTTTTGAGAATTTCACCTCTGTTAAAAAATACACAAACCTTAGAAAATGTCAAGTATTTTACCAACACAGTTAAGAAAAGAAAATATTTTTTTAAAACAGTTAAGAATAATAATAAGGAGTCAACTCAGAAGTCTGATATCCAGAAAGAAAGAAAGAAAGAATAGAGATTAGGAGGGAAGAAAACTGTTACAGAAATAATATAATAACATTTCTGAAACTTGAAGGATATACATTTACAAATTGCAAGGGACTTCCAGGGCCCAATAAGTGAAGAAATACCATACCAAAGATATTCATTTCTTTATCCCTGGTAAAATGAAAATTATCTATACCAAAGATCATCATCTCTTTATCTCTGGTAAAATGAAAAATGAAAAACTGTAATTCCTACAGAACCAACAACAGAAATAAGAATGATATTGGACTTTCCAACAGCAACACTGGAAGCTGTAAGTCAATGGAACAAGGTCTTTCTCTTGAAGGAAATTTCCCTCCTCTTGAAGGAAAACAATTTCCCAACTAGAAATCAAATCCACAGTAAACAAGTATCAATCACATAGAAAGCTAGGACAAATAATAGCTGCCCAACAACGTCTTAACTTACCTCCCACAAGTCCTTTCTCAGGAAGTCACTAGAGAATATGCACTATTCAAAAGGAGGATGTTAAAAAAAAAAAATCAAGAAAGATGATAACACAGATCTAGAAAACCAAAGACCCAACAAAACAGAGAAGTGAAAGGAATTCTCTTGATAGGCCTAGAGAACAACCCTACAGACTGAAGCAGGTAGCTAGAGGTTCTTGAGATATATCTGAGGGAAAAAAAAAGATAAAACTGACAAATTATCTTATATGTCTGACCACATGAGGCAGCATTTTATTATTCTGTGGAAGAGTTGTGAGTATGAATTAGTGATAAGTACTCAGTTTTCTTGGAAAAAATAAAATGAAACGAAAAACACTGGGAAACTGCCAGGAGAGGGGTGGTACCCACCTCACCAACAAGGGTTCCCATAATGAACATTTGTATAACCCTGAATTGTACCCCACATCATTAAAATAAAATTTTTAAAAAAAAAATAAAAACACTATATACTGAAGTAATCAAATTATTATACAACTACAATGAGAAGATAGGGAAAGAGAAATGGAAGAAAGACAATTCCACATCTTCTACAGTAGGAAGTCAGCCAGTAATGTCTGCAAAAAGAAAATGTAAGCAATATAATCATGATTTCTTAAAAAAGCAACACAAAAACAACTAAAACAGGTAAAAATGAGAATCAAGGGTGGTAAGGAGTAGATAAGTGCCTGCTATTTCTCATGAGAGCGGGGTATGTCACTCTTAAGTGGACCTTGAACAATTATCATAATACTATAAGAAAAGGATTGGCAATAGTGGGAAACTGCCAGGGGAAGGGGGAACACCCCATCAACAAGAGTACCTGCATAATGAACATTTGTATACCTAACCCTGAATTGTACCCCTCATCTTTAAAATAAAAACAATTTTAAAACATGGTTTATTATCTGTATTTTCAAAATGTTCTTCATAACCTATTATTGCTGTCTCAATAATGAAAGAAAAAAACATTTAAAAAAGAAAGAAAGAAAGAAAGGTATAACCATTCCCATTTGCTTGAGATCATCTCTTTTAACTTTCAAGAATGCCAAGTTTAGATGATCAAATTACATAATCATTCTAACTACTTAAAAGCCAGGTAGTATATTTAATTATTTAAGTTATTTGCACACATTACGTTGACTAAAAAAATTACAATTAAAAAATGTATTCAAAAGATATTCAAGAAGTAAAAGCAACAGAATTAAGCAATGAAATATTTGAGTCAGAAAGAGAAGTCAAGAATGACTAGCTAGGACAGCTAGGTGAATATTACTCCCACATAGAACACAGGAAAAATTTCAAGTTCAGGTTTGGACATGCTGAGTTTGAAGTACCTCTAAAACATTCCAGTAAAAGGATCAGTACACAGTTGACTAGATGGGAGTGAAATGAAGGAAAAAGTTGTAGGCTTTGTGAGTTATCAACCTACGAATAATAAATGAAGCCATCCAAGTATATGATGGCATTCAGAAAGTCACAAGACATAGTAACCAAAGGCAAAAGCCTAGAAAAAAAAAATTTATTAAAAATGCTAAAAAAAAAAAAAACTTAAAATGCTTAACATTTCCTAGTATTCAAATAACATGACTTCATTGAGTTGAAACTACTCTATGACTCATTCCATTGGAACATTCCAGAAGATGTCATTCACTCATTTCCATTCCTAGAGTATTAATAAAAGGCCTATACCCAGGAATTCAAAGCATAGGAAATAAATATTGCTATCTAAGAGCTCAAAGTCTAGTGTTAGTAAGATAAGCAACCGAGTAACAAAATTAATATCAAAACTATGATAACAATAACATAAACTAAGCCCTAGAAGGGCAGAGAAGACAATAACTAAACACCTAAAAGCTTCACAGGTCCATTAGACCAGCATCTCAAAAAATAAATGAACAGGATTGAAGGATAAAACAATGAGGAGAAGGCCGGGCACGGTGGCTCATACCTCTATAATCCTAGCACTTTGGGAGGAAAGGTGAGAGGATTGTCTAAGTTCAGTCTGGGCAACTTACTGAGACCTCAACTCTACAATAAATCAAAAAATTAGCCGGGCATGGTGGCACATGCCTATAGTTCCAGCTACTTGGAAGGCTGAGGCAGAAGGATCACCTGAGCCCAAGAAGGTCAAGGCTGCAGTGACAGTGAGCAGTGTGCCACTGCACTCCAGCCTGGGCTACAGAGTAAGACTCTGACTCAAAAACAAAACAAAACAAAACAAAAAACAATAAGGAGAAATAGGAAGCATTTCAGAATTACAGAACTGGCAATATGGAAAGAAAGTGGCTACTCAGGGAACAACGGGGACACTTCAGTGTTGATAAAGCACTTGAAGCAGTATAAAGTAAACAAATGACAAAAAAAAAGTTAGAATTAACTCATAAAGGGCCTTTTATAGCCTGTTAGGGAGTACAGATATCCCAAGAGACAAAAAAACGAAGATAGGAAGAGAATGCTTAAATAGTATTACAATTTAATTAGAAACATAAAAGCCAACAAAACAAGTCTTGGGAATGTGTTTACAGATGGAAATCCATATATATTGATGCACGAAGTCATGGGAATAAATGAAATTTCCCAAGAGTATGTCAGTAAAAATCTAAGGTTAAACCCATTACACTTAAGGACACGCAAATAAATTAAGGTCAAGGGTGGGGATTCAAACAAAACAGAAAGCCAAAGGAAAGGCAGGAACTTATAAACACAGAAGTCAAGAGAAGCTATAAGAAAGAGTGTTCAATAGTGCTGGAAAAATAGCATGAAAAAAAAATTAAAAAGCAAATTTGGAGCCAGGCTCGATGGCTCAGCCTGTAATCCCACGCTTTGGGAGGCTGAGGTGAGTGGATTGCCTGAGCCCGTGGGCTCGAGACCCACCTGGGCAACTTGGCGAGACCTCATCTCTACAATAAATCAAAAAAAATCAGCCAGGCGTAGTAGCGCACGCCTGTAGTTCCGGCTACTTGGAAGGCTGAGGCGGAAGGATCGCCGGAGCCCAGCAGGTTGAGGCTGCGGTGGCCGGGAGCGGCCACTGCACTCCAGTCTGGGCGACAGAGTGAGACTCCAACTCAAAAAAAAAAGCAAATTTGGATTTGGAATATGAGGAAGTTATTAGTGATCTTATTAACAAAGGTAGAATCAAAAAGCCAGATTGTAACAGACTAAGAGGTAAAAAAAAGGTAGGGAAAAAATATCAGAAATGATCTCTAAGTTTGTTGAAAAAGGAAATAAGGAAGATTATCACCAGAGAAGAAAAAAAGGGTATGTGGGATTAAAGATAGGCATTCTTCCATTTGTTTCATTTCATTGCTTTAGAGTGGCTGAACCAGGAAGCAGAGTCATGCAACCATGACCACTGTCTAATATCAGAATATCTTCATCACCTAAAAAGGAAATTTCATATGCTTTAGCATCCTCCTCTTACCCCAAGCCTCTGGCAACCATTTATTTCTGTTTCTATGGATGTGCCTATTCTAGACACTGCATATAAACAGAATCCTGCTGTATATGGCCTTTTGTGTCTTGCTTCTTTCGCTCAGCATGTTTTCAAGGTTCATCCATGTCGTAGCATCTGGGAGAATTTTGTTGCTTGCTAAGACTGAATAATATTTCAGTGCACGGATACACCATATTTTAATTATCCATTCATCAGGTGACAGACATTTGGTTTGTTTCCACCTTTTGACAATTATGAATAACACTGCTATGACATTCATTTACAGGTTTTTGTGAAGGACCTTAAAGTAACTCTATGTTTTAATTTTTTGAGCAACTGCCAAACTATGTTCCAAAGCAGCTGCATCATTTTACAGCCCCAGCAATATCTGAGGGTTCCAGTTTCTCCACATTCTCACCAACATTTGTTATTGTCCATCTCTTTTATTTTAGCCATCATAGTAGGTATAAAGTGGTATCTCATTGTTCTCATTTGCATTTCCTTAATGACTAATGATGGTGAGCATCTTTTCATGTGCCATTTGTATACCTTCTTTGAAGAAATACCTAATCAAATCCTTTGACCATTTTTAAATTAGTTTTCTTTGACTTTTTATTTGGGGGTTGTAATAGTTATTTATATATTCTGGATACTAGGCCCTTAACAGAGAAACAATTTGCAAATATTTTCTCCCATACTGTTACTATCTTTTCACTTTCTTGATAGTATCCTTTGAAGCACAAAAGTTTTTAATTTTTAAGTCCAACTTAGACATCTATTTTTTTCTTTTATTGTTGCTTCTTGGTGTCATGTTCAACACTTGCCAACTGCTAGGTCATGAAGATTACACCTTTATTTTCTTCTAAGAGTTTTAGCTCTTACATTTGGGTCTTTGACCCATTTTAATCTGATTTTTGCATACGGTGTCAGGTAGAGGTTCACATTCTCTTGCATGTGAATATTCAGTTGTCCCAGTAAGATTTGCTTTGAAAATTATCATCTCATTCAATGGTCTTTCCTTTCTTGTTAAAAATCAACTGACTATAAAGGAATAGGTTTTATTTTTAGACTCTCAGTTCTATTCCATTGATCTGACTATCCTTATGCAGGATAGTAATTTTTTAAAAAATAAATCTCACACTAGAGTGTAAAGAGCAATGGACTTGTACTAAAAAGAAAAAAAAGGGTCAGGTTCCAGTTATGCCTCTTATGCAAGAATCAGTCTTACTAAGACTTATTTTCCTCATTCTCACACAACTGAGAATTAAGTGAGATGTGAAATTACCTTCTAAACAATAAAATTACACAATTAAATTTATACATATATTCTTAATGATTAAGCTCACCTCATAGAGATTGCCAGGAATAAAATAACATAGTTAAGAATCCTTTACAATCTGTTTCTAAGAAGCAGTGCCTAGCACATGGAAGGCCTTCAATACACATTTATTGAATGAAATTAACCATTTTCTAATTTTTTAAGTTTATTTTCTATGACTGTTAAGATTATGAGGAAACAATTTGTAAATAAAAGCATCATATTTCAGCCTCTTTCTTTAGCAATCATTTCGTTGAAAAAAATCAAGTAAATTTCCATTAGGCTATTTCTATCCTTTAATACTATCATCTAATATAAGCACTGAAGAAGGTTCTCCTCATATCATATTTCACAAGGAAAGGAAAACTTAAAAATCATTAAAGTCAAAGTGAATGCTAAAAATTAATGCCAACCTTATTATTTATTGGTACTTCCTATAGATACACTCTACATTTACTTTTTTCAGTTCCAGTTTTCTTTTCCTTTTTCCCAGTTCTAGTTTAAGGTCAATATTTGTTCAGAGTAAAGAGCAATCAACTTGACAACCAGCAATATGGAAATATTTTTTTAAAGAAAGTTTTACTCCAACAGATTGGAATGGTAAAATCTTTCCAATTTTTTAACAACTTTATTGAGATATAATTACCTATTATAAAAGTCATCTATTTTATGTGTCCAATTCAACGATTTTTAGTAAACTTACAGAGTTGAATAACCTTCTCCACCACACAAGTTTTATAACAATTCCAACACCCTAAAAATATCCTGCACCCATTTGCAGTCAATCCCCTAACTAACCCCAGGAAAGCTCTAATCTACTTTATGGATACTCCACATAAATGGACTCACACAATATGTGGTCTTTTTATTTAGTGTTATTTTTGGATCACGGTCTCACTCCGTAACCCAGGCTGGACCTCCTAGGCTCAAGCAATCCTTCAACTTCATCATCCAAAGTGGCAGCCCAGCTAAAATTTTTTTTTTTTTTTTTAGAGACAAGGTTTCAGCTATATTGCCCAAGCTAGTCTCGAACTCCTGGGCTCACCAACCTGCCCTCTCACAGTGCTGGGAATGCAGGTGTGAGCCACCGCACCTGGCCAATATGTGATCTTTTGCATCAAATATAATGTTTTTGAGGTTCATCCATGTTGAAGCATGTCAGCAGTTCATTCCTTTTTATTACTAAACAGGATTCTAAGTTTAATTTTATGTCTATATAAATCAACCCACAAATAATTGTGTCCTCCTTCACAATTGATGAGGTGCCAAAAAACCTACTACTTATATACTCTACACTACCTTCACTATCTTTCTAAAATACAAATCCGATCACTTACTCCTCTACTAAAATGTCTTCAATGGTTCCCATCAAGCTATAAGGCCAAGTCCCATTTCCTACTGCTTTTCTTTAACACTTTACCAACTATCAGTACTAAGGTACATATGGTTCCCCCAAGCTCTCTTCTATCACTTTTATGCCTTTGCACCCATCTACTTCACAAACTTGAATTAATCTTTCAAAAGTCAATGAGACATTTCCCAGAGCCAGTTCCTGTCTCACTTTCTCAACTGTACCATCTTATTAGCCTGTGCTTTAATCATTTTACTTTTTACACCATGCCTCAACTTTACCTATCTCTCTTACCAAACTCACGAATCAGCACCTAACCTTGTGTGTGAACTTCACTGGTGCTCAATAAGTATTTGTTCAATTAAATTGAATACATTCTGACTACTAGTGTTCTTCTCTCACTTGATTAAGGAAGATCAATTGCATGGATAAACTCCACTCTAAAATTGATGTGAAAAGGGCCTACCAGAAATAGTACAGCGCAACTGCAACGTCTACAAAATAGGGTATACTCTAGTGGTCAGCAAACTATAGCCCACCAGCCAAATCCAGTTCAGAGTCTATTTTTGTAAATACAGTTTTACTAAACAATGCCACATTAATTCAACATACTGTTTAGGACTGCTTTTTCACTCCAATAGCAGAGTTGGGTAATTCCAATAGAGACCATATAGGCTGAAAAGTATAAAATGCTCACTATCTGGCCCTTCAAAGAAAAAGTGTGCTGACCCCTGATATGCATCACAAACCATGTTATGCAGGAAGAAAATATCAGAACTTGCTTTGTAAAAGTTTTTTTCATCTCATCTTTTTAACTTTCTATTTGTATGTATTTTCTAACATAATAACATTAATACAGTAGTGATATATAATTTGTAAATTTTAAAATGTACATACATTGGGGATGGCACATGCCCAATTTTTTTTTTTAACTAATACAGGTGGCTCAATTTTTTAAACACAGTTAAGTCTTAGGACAAGCTGAGTTTACTTAAATTCAGCAATCAAGGTTATTACATGAACAACGCAGTTTTTCTGTAAGTGTTTCAAAACACAGAGAGGCCTAGAATTAAACTTTTTCCAAGCTGAAATACTCAAAACATCTCGAAAAAATCTTTATGATGCTAAAAATGAATCTTTTTATAATACTAAAAATGCAGGTTGTAAGAATATTCTTCAAGTTGAATGCAATAAATAAAATATGAGCTACATAAATCCAATCTGCTTCAAAGGTAGCTTATGTTTTTTTAAAAGTTTATTATGACAGACAAATCAAATAAATTCAAACTTATACTTCTAACCCCTGAAGTTCAACTGCCTGAAAAATAATTGATATATAATATATAAACCAAGAGAATACTTTGCTAGCTAATATTTTAAAAATCGACTTGTACTTTACAACTGAATGCAATTTTGTAACCAAAGTGTTCCTTAGCTATGATAGATAGCAAGACTATTTCTATTTTAAGCAGATACTAGCCTAAGGCTCTGAAGAGCCCAGGAAATACCAGATTCCTCCCTTTATAGATCTTAAGCTTAGAAAGGTGGTTCTAGTACTCTAAAGTTGGGGTCTGGCCATCGTCATCAACAAATATATAAGTTCAAAGTTAAGTTACCAATTGAACCTGGACTCATCAGGTTAAAGTTGTCATTCTACGTTGAATCAGATTCTCCAACAAATAGTCACAGCCCCCAGAGAGAACTACAGTCTACTCTGCTCACCTTTAAGGCTTTTTCTGAGGCCTTCCGAGATGACTAGCATCAGACTTTTGAGGAAGGCTAGCCATTAGACAAGGCTTTTCCCCACGATCTGACTGCTTGAAGTGACATCCAGGATCAGGTCGATCCTGTATCCAGGAATCATGACCCTCCCTGAGGCACCAGTCATCATGAGACAGTCAGTGCACTTTGGCACTTCTTGAAAACCACTGGGCTGCTCCTTTAGCTGAAAGGAAAAAAAACATCAAAACCAGAACAAACAAAACAAAGGGGGAAAAATCAGTAATTCAATCTGAAAAGACAGAGCGTGGGGAAAAATATACAAAACAGCCTTGTCTAGATCAAAATGTAGCCTTGCCTTGATATAAAGCCCATAGTTTCACTATCTTTCTAGCTGCTACACAGTTTATCTCTAATATAGAACCCCTCAAAATTTAAAATCTACTGTATTACATGTGAAAAGAACAGTGGAAGTTAAATTACAGTGAAAATACAGCTAAATAAGTATAATCAAGTTATTTATAAATGACTAGCAGTAGTCTAAGGCTTATGTGAGTGTGCCTCATCAGGAGACCACATACCTAATATTTTCATTCTCTCAAATTGTAATCTGACTTGAAGAAGCATGAAATACTCAAAGAGGCTGAGTTTAACAGAAAACTACCAATGCACAGTTAAACAATCTACTTAGTATTCTTAAAAAATTAGGCTTGTTTCCTCGTTAACTGACTTGACACAAGTAAAAGGAGTAACCCCTCCCCCCACAAACACACACAATGCTCTTGCTCTTGTCCTAGCATTTGATGAATTTCAATCTTAGTGCTTGCTTGAAATAAGAATGTTCATATCAGTGTGAACTTAAATTTAAAAAAAATTTTTAAAGTTAATAAATAATAGGATGATGTAAGGCTTATTTAATTTGCTTCAAAATACAACTTTTAACTATCAGAATCCAGAAAAAAAATACTGTTTTCAAATACAAAACATTCTCCTAAGACATAATGCTAAAGCAAGAAAAACAGCCTTTGAAGTAATTGTTTTAAAGTTCAGATTATAATTCCTTTAAAACATCCTTACCCTATTAATTATTTTACCTTTTCTCTGCTTTTATCCTATATCACCCACATCTCAACTAACACTACCAAACATCCACACAGATGCCCAAGTTAGAAATCTGAAATTAATACTAAGCCAGTGTGTTTTTACTTGTTTGAGAATATGATTAAAGCTATGGATCTCTCTTCCCAGAAAAATGTGCATGCACTCAGATGAACAATGTTTAGATATGATTTCAGAGCATTCACAAAACTCTCTGGATCCCAACTATGGACCCTAGGTTCAGCACCCCTGTCAAATACTTTGCTTTTTTCCTCCTACCTTGCATATCAAATCTGTCTAGCATACTTACCAAAGTCCTCAAACTTCTGCCCAGCACTAGCTTAGTTTTGGCACTCCCCATGTTCTTTTCTGGGTTGTTACATGTGGTTTTTTTAACTCTTCCTATTTTACCACCCTTCAATCCATCTTCTTATTCCTTACTGGAAGAGAAATTTTACCAAAATGCAAATCTGGGGCAATCCCCTCAGGTCCCCTCCCACCGTGGGAGCTTTTCTGTCCCCTCAATAAATCTTGCTTTCAAAAAAAAAAGCAAATTTGACCATGTGACTAATCTGCTTAAAATCTTCAATACCTCTTCTGCACCCTATCTCCTTAGGGTGGTATCATTTGCCTTTTACCTGCATTTCAAGCATCTACTCCTCCTACCTACACTTGCCATACTCCAGTTATACATTTTTAACTCCTAACACAGTGTTTTCATGTCTTCATATTTTTTGCATACTGTGTTCTCTTCCTGAAATTTCAAGGCTTAATTACTTACTCTTCCCTCAAAACTTAGCTCCCTTCTTCTGCTCCCTTAGAACCTTGTTTATGTCTGCCATAGTTAATGTATTACAAATGATTATATACTTGCCTGATTTCAAAGACAATGTTTTCTTGGGGCAAGAGCCTTGCTTAATTCTATCTGTATTCCTCAGTATCTAGAACTACACATAAATGTATGGAGATGCCACTATCTTGTGCACAGCCAAAGTTACTACATGTCACAGGAAAACTGTTGCTTAATTAATTTAGAATATTTAAACAATTCAAAATCTAAAAAAATTACTCTAGAAGGGCATTTGTCTGTTTGCCTGTTTTTGTAGAGATAAGGTTTTAGCAAAGTTGCCAAGGCTAGTCTCGAACTCCTGGGGTCAAGCAATCTTCCTGCTTTCCAAGTGCTAGGATTATAGGCATGAGCCACAGCATCTGGCCATCTGGAATAGTTTTCACATCAACTCTCTAAAAAATTAAGTTTAATTATCACCAATTCTTTATAAATTGCCCTCATCTGGGTCAGGTGTGTGTGGTATGTAAGTATGTATATGTGTATACATATATACATACACACACACACACACACACACACACACACACACATATATATTATTTTTAAAGATGCTAGCAACATAGACATTCACAACAGGAATTATACTACGTAATCCCTTGGATAAAAATTCCTAAGCCAGGGATAGCAAACACATGGTAGAAAACGGAAATTAACTGCTCCTCTCTTCTTAGCATCTCTTGTCCTCCACCCTCTCTCATACTTGGGATCTAAGAAGATCTTCTGCAATACAGCACACTATATATAAGAAGTATCTTCAGACAGACTGCAGTTTGGCACAGAAGTTAATTTTTCAAGGCTAGTCAATAATCTATTCTAAACCATATCAAACTGATTAGAAATTATCGTATTAAAAATATTCACAGAAAGTCATTTCCATATTCCTTGGAAACCCATTTCCAAGTTCAACAATTCTAAAGGTTGAGAATTAATTTTCTCTTAAACAAAATACTTTTTTGAGTCGGGATCTCTGTTGCCCAGACTATAGTGCGGTGGCACAATCATGGCTCACTGCAGACTTGAACCCCTAGGCTGAAGGGATCCTTCCTTCTCAACCTCCTAAGTAGCTACCACACCCAGGTAATCTTTTGTGTTTTTTGTAGAGACAAGGTCTCCCTCTGTTGCCCAGGCTGGTCTTGAACTCCTGGGCTCAAGAGATCCTCTTACTTTGGCTTCCCAAAGTGCTGGTATTACATGTGTGAGCCACTGCACCCAGGCCTCTTAAACAACAAACTTTTTGCTGGACTTGTAAGTCAAAAATATCTCTAACCTGATTTGTTAAATTTGTTCATTTCACAAGCTTTTGGTGTAGTTTTTTTTTAATTTGTGGTCACAATGTATTTTAAAACTATGGTTTCCAAATTTGATTCTACATCAGAATCAACTGGGACACTAAAAATGCAGATTCCTGGGTCCCTAACCAGAACAACTGAAACAAAATTTCCAGAATTACAGCCAAGGTGATTTTAATGCAATTGTTCAAAACTACTGTTCTGAATATCACAGTTCACCTATGGAAGAACTAGAATTGGACAGTAATAGAAACATCTCTAAAATTTTCCTTACATGTATAGAATCTCTTGCTTGTTTGTTCTAACAGGCTAATAAACATAGGCTAATAACAGGCTAATAAACATAGGCTAATAACATAGGGTGAAAATTACTTCACCCTCTGAATAAAAGTTATTTTGACGTGCTTTACCACAGAATTCTAGATAACAGGTTTATTACTGTAGCCATACAGTTTCATCAGAATGATAAAGTAGCATTTATTTTTATATTATTGTTGTTTGTCTACAAATATTCCCTGAGTTTTTCTTACCATATAATCTTGAAAAAAGGTATATTCAATAGGAGTATTACAAATGTGAATTGCTTAAAATTCAGTAAAGATACTAAATTGAAATATTTCATCAACTTCTTTAAATTATGCATTTTATTATAATTACATATTTTCATATACTAATAACTGTAGACGTATACATTTTTATAACATACCAGCAGTAATAAACCCAGGACTTGGGAGAGCAAGGCCAATAAATGGGTAGAGAAAGAAAATGCAAATGATCTGCATTCAACAAATTCTTTTTTTTTTTTTTGAGTTGGAGTCTCACTCTGTTGCCCAGACTGGAGTGCAGTGGCCGCTCCCGGCACCCGCAGCCTCGACCTGCTGGGCTCCGACGATCCTTCCGCCTCAGCCTTCCAAGTAGTTGGAACTACAGGCGCATGCTACCACACCCGGCTAATTTTTTGATTTATTGTAGAGATGAGGTCTCACCAAGTTGCCCAGGTGGTTCTCGAACCTGCGGGCTCAGGCAATCCACTCACCTCAGCCTCCCAAGGCACGGGATTACAGACTGAGCCACCGAGCCTGGCAACAAATTCTTATTAAATGTTCTTGGAAAGTTGAATGGCCAGGGACTAATATACACAGAGGCATTATACATATGAGGAGAGACCACAAAAAAACTGGAAATATCTTTTGGAGGGTAGGTCCCTTGTAGTACACTCGGGATTTGTTCCTCTACATCAGCCAAAGTTTTTATCTGGAAGTTCTGAGGTTGCATCATGATTTATGGAAAAAACATCCCAAGTTGTGGCAAACAGGTGACTGATTCTTCCACCATGACAACACACCAGCCTACACTATGTTGAGTGTTCTTTAGTTTTACCCAAAAAACCATGACACTCCTCCATCCACACCCTCCCTATACACCCAATCTCGCACCAAGCGACTTTTTTCCCTGAAGGAAAAGTCCTCAAAGGGAAATGTTTTGCTGGTGTGGAAGAGTAGTGAAACAAAAAGCGGCAGAAGCACCAAAAGGTATCAAAATTGGAGTTCAAAAACTGTTGAGCAGTGGAAAAAGCATCAGGATAATAGATGTACTGCATCAAATGGAGAGTACTTGGAAGGTAACTGAAGTTTAAACATGTGAGAATAAATACACAATATCTTTAATAAATAAATTCTGGGTTTTGGGGGGTTCCCCCCCTCATATGTTTAACACATCCGAATCGTAAATCAATAAGTCAAGAGCTAATCTTTACTGAGTCCCTAGAAATATCAATATGAAGAAGCTGCTACAGGATAAACATGAAAACTCAGAAAAACATCTGCACACAGAATGTTTGATATTTTCTACCATACCACTGTGGCATCCTTCAAAATTCCTTACGTCTTTTTAAAAAAGAGCATT
Source organism: Tarsius wallacei (assembly GCA_963574415.1). Lineage (NCBI taxonomy): Eukaryota > Metazoa > Chordata > Mammalia > Primates > Tarsiidae > Tarsius > Tarsius wallacei. The sequence continues at coordinate 50,485 of CAUYQG010186615.1, forward strand.
CCTCCCAGCTATTTTAAATATGTGTTTAAAAGTTTTTTCCTACACAATTAAATCAAACTTTTAACTGTGTTAAAAGTCACATATCTTCAGCAACTGCAGTGAATAAAAACATTTTATGAGAGGTAGGGGAGGGAGCTGTGGTTTCTAAATCATTTCAGCTACTAGAAATTTCAAAAATTCTGGACTGTATTTTAAGCATTAAATGCAAGCTATAATTACAAAACTTTGCTAGTTAAGGTAAAACCAAACTGTCTAAAATGATTTTTATCTCAAAGACTGATGGACTTTTGCACCACTTTTGAGAGCTGACAAGTTGGATTATAAAACGAAATCTATAGCCTTTGATTACTCATTCCTTTCTATAAACACTGAGTTATAAAAGCAGTTGTCCTAGTTGTCTTAAAAAGCTGGGACAGCTAGTAAGAGAGCAAAACTCTTAACATCGAAAGCCAACAGATTATTTTGACTGCAAGCATCCTCTCTCAGATGTAAACCTCCACAGCAACTGTAACAGATCCAGAAGAACTGAAAAATAATGCTACTCTCAGTATTTTCAAGGAAGAGAAAAATAACTGCTACACTATCTTGGAATGTCATTCATCACTAATAAGTTATTAGCAGAATTTCTTCTGGACTCCTTTATTTAGTTAGCAACGTGTTCCTGAAATCATAGTACAGAATAGTTTTCCACTGTAAAGCAGTACTAGGAGGATCTTCACAGAAAATAAAAATAAAAATTTTCAGTACTAATTTGTTGATCCTACCAAAATATTTGATACATCAGTAATATAACATGACAAACAGCACTATGAATATTTGGCCACAGGTGTATTTATCAACATCAAAGATAACTACTTTGGAGGTAAGCAATATAGTTTTCTTGTGTGTCAGAATCCAAAGTCATATCTAACTTACTCCCCATAAGTGAAAATATTGCAAACAACCAGTTTTATCAAACAGCTCCATTAAAAAAAAAAAAGGCAAAAAATATACATAGTCCAAGCAGTCCTCCAAAGTCCTAGACACAACTATCCAAAAATGCTACACTAGAAGGACACCTCAAACAGTGGCCTAGACTTTTTATTAAATGAGATCCAAGAAGATAATTAAGGTCACAAATTAACATGAAAAGATCATATACAGCTCAAGATTTTCACATAGCTGTAACTCTTCTCTCCTAATTTATAACACATTGCTGAGTGATGAGCTGTCACAGAGGACAGGGTATTTCTATTCTTTTAACAAGTAAGTTATAAGAAACTGGGTCATTTTGGCCTGTATGTACTGAGCCAGGTCAGGAAACAATATGTCACCAGATTTTTCCATCAACTATATTTTCTAGCCTCAAAACAACTTTACACTGGGCATCTCCATAAATTTCACAAGGATAAGCTATGACCAACACCCTACATCAAATCATCCATAAGATCCTTGAATTTAGTCATTCAAAAGTGAAATGATAAAAATTTACATTATACAAGATTTGATACACGCACAAGACAGACATTAACCCCCCCTCCTTTAGTATTCCCACACAGTATGTATTTCTATTATAGCACTAATAAAACCATTGTATAGGTGATCATTAAAAGGGGCAGAATCTTTATTTAAAAAATTAAAGGGTGATCTCCCCTATAAGACTGTGAACTTAAGAATCAAAAATCCGTCCTGTTCATCCTTGTTATCTTCATTGCCTAGAAATGCTCTGGTCGTAACAATCATTCATAAAAACACTGAATGAATAAAAACAAAATACATACATGACACCTTCATAGAAAGTTGAAGTAGACAAACAAGGAATAAAGGAAGCAGAAGGTATATTGTAAGGATACACATAAAAAAGAATCAAACAAAAAGGCAGCAGTATTTCAGGAAGACTACTGGTCTGTAGGGGCTGAGCTGTCTTTGGAATTTTGATGAATTCTAATCTAGATTTTGGCAATAACAAATGCTATAACCTAAGTAAATCACCTTGCCTCCCTGGATCTCAATTTCTTCATCTGTAAAATAAAAGACGAAATAAATTATCTATTTCCTCATATGCTATAAGGATGATTTTAAAGCAAGAACTCTTACTCCTGAAAAACAGCACTAGCAGAACAGATATAATAAGCCATGTTAGAAGACATGACTCTTCAGCAAAGGATATCGTATGGATGGAACACACAACTCCATAAACAGTAACAGGTCACACCAATAGCAGCCACAGCTAACCAAGAATTCTATACACATATCCCTAAGGTGGACATTAATGCACATTCATATTCAATAAATCTAAAAAAGAATCAAGTTTTGCTAAAGGCAAAAGTTAGAAGACAGAGACATAAAGGCAAAAACCGTTTTTGTTATTCCCTAGTATAAACTACAATATAGATGATATGTAGCATGCATGCAAACGTACACATACACACAAGAATGACACAAAAAGCATCTTTATGCTGTTGTATGAATTGAAAAGCTCCTTAAAATAAGTCACAATTTAATTATTCAGGCTAGACTATTTTACAATATTTCACATTTTAGTAAAAATTAATCTGAGGTACATTTTCTCCCCCACCAATGAGTCTTGTTAGGACATTAAGAAGAAAACATGAAGGTGATCAAAAACATTCCTAAACTTGAATATTGAAACAACTCACAGGCCTATGTTCCAACTTCAAAATAAACCTCTGCCTTAAAACAAATGAACCATCCACCTTAGAAAAGTGACAACAGTAATAAATTTTGAATGTAATGTTTACTAGATTCAATAAAACAACATCTATAATCAATATTGCCAGCACTGTGCTTAATACTGTAGAATATAAAAGAGAATTAAAAGATAGGATCACTGTCCACAGGAAAATCCTCCCAACCTTACTAGAAAGGTAGTTTCATGTTATTGTAGAAACATAGCCCTATTTCTCCAAAATCCCTCCCAAGGAAAGACCTGGAGGAAAGGTGAACAATTCCAATAGGCATATTTCAAGATTTTTTTTTAAGCCATAGAGGTCCCCACAAAACAAATTTTACGAACAAAACAAATCCAGATATGGGAGCAAAATATATTGTACTCCAAAGGGCATTTCTACAAAGGCAGTAGACAGAGCACCTTGACTGGATAATTTTACACGTAGGAATATTTCACAACAGAAAAAAGAAGTTACTTTTCAACCAAATCATTAAGGATAAAAACAATCAATCAAAAGACTTCTAATTATATAAACTTGAATGAAGATGTTAATTATTATGGGTCCTAGAAAGAGAAAAGTAAGTTTGACAGCTTCAATTTAAAGTGGCGTCTCTATTGCTTGTTTATGTATTTAGTCGATGTCTACCTGTTCCTGACGGTGGCATGTCCATAATTGGCTATACACGCCAACTAAGTCTAAGCCCAAAAATCCATCAAGTTCAGCTACAGGGCATTCTAAGGCTACTAATTTTCCGTAGATTATAACTTATTTAATTATGGATTATAACCTACCTAAATTTTCCAGCTCTATCTCTATGAATTATATCCTAACTTCTCCTTAATATCAACTGCTCAAACAAAACAATTATAGCTCTCTTCCCCCAAATCAAGAAGAGGGAATCACAATTCTTTAGTGGTTCCAATGCTTCATGATGGAACAATGCTATGTACTTTTCTTTACAGCCTACCAAGTACTTTCATATACATTATTTTATTTCAGATTTCTAGTAACCCTATGATATAAGGCAAGTATTATTCTCTTTATTTCATGGATAAGGACAGCAGTTTAGGGAAGACAGGTCACTGGTATAAAATTTAATGCTAGAAGGTAGAGGAACCAAGATTAGAACCCACACGTGCTGGCTCTATGTCCAATTTATATTCCACAACATCACACAAACAAAAGTAATTCTAAAAGTTACTGAACTTAAAATCTATACTTTTCCTATTTAATCAAACCCTTATAAATATCATAGCAATTAAAATTAAGATTCTAAAGCAAATACAGAGTATGGAGAGTAGTCTAAAAAACCACCTTTCTATATCAACATATATTAAAAAAACAATTATTCAAGATTAGTTCAAATACTACAGTAAGAACACCTCAAAGTTAAAAAAAAAAAAAAACTATCATATTTGCTCTACTATACCACATACAACAGCTCTGAATAATGCATTTTAGTAGAGAATAGGTAAAGCTAACTATAAATTATTTATACTATATCTGACTTAGAGGAGATGAAAATGTCCAAAACTCTTCACTTTTTCTAGTCTTAACCTCTTCTTGGCTTTGCTGTACTCTAGCCTAGAGGTCTCCACAATGGAGTGCAAACCGTAATTCCCTGAAATATGGGAAGAAATTATTAGAATGCTGTTTCCCTTTTTTCAAACCTAAAGAATTCATTTTACTAACACTTAAGATATGAATTAAACCTGACACCCTCACATAAACCCATAAACACATATATAATTGGAGTTGAGGTAAGCTCAAAAATTTTTCACATAAGGGATTCCTATTCAAGAAAATATGGAAACCACTGCTACAAACAACAAAGATGAACCCTAGAAGACAGATGACTCTAGACTACATTGAATCAAAAAGAAAACCTATTAAAGGTGAAGGTGTTCAGTATCCTACAGGGCAAATACAAATATTTTTCAACTGCATTTGCACAATCCATGTGATATAAGCACAACTTACCTCATCCTGGACTCCACTGGTGGTAGTCAACTTGCTCCCATCAGTAATTGTAATAATTATTGCTGGCTCCAAGAAAAAAGGGTTTCTTCCCTAAAATGAAAAAACACATTGATCATATTAAGGTTTATACTTTGGCTTAATTTTGTTGAGTAAAAAATTAATTCTCAGAACAGACTATATACAACTCCTCTTTCTTGTTAATAAATTTCACATGTAGTATATACTGGTTTGTACATTTTTAAAAAGATTTAGAAGGCCACATAAGCTAAACAGTGGTTAACACTGAAGAAGTGAAATTAGGTAGAGAAAAAGATGGATTTTTCACTTCTTTTTACATTTTTTACTGCTTTAATTTTTACAGTATTTATATTTATGTAACTAAAAGATTTTTAATTTCTTAAAAGGGCCACTAGTAATTCCATCCTAATTATTTGACTTTTTTAAATATTACAAACTACAATAAGAAAGACAGCATTTCCTGAGAAACTTTCTTAAAGAGGAAGGCAAGAGAATACGTGAACATTATCATCATCTAGGCATGTAATCAAAATGTCTACAAATGGCAGGTATATGATCTAAAGAATTGTAAGAGCTAGCTAGGTTCCATGGAAATACTAGGGCTACTCTGTGCTTAGTACAAATTAGCAATAGCACAAGATGAAAAGTTAAAGAACGGCTACCAAAAGAAAATGCTTAGAGAAAAGGGTACAAAACACAATGGTAGCAGAGGCAATGGAACACTGGCATAGGCTCTCAAATGCTCTATATAGAAGGTAAAATAACTTCAAGAGCTTCCATTCACATCTCTGGCAAGCCTACTCTATGATTACTATGATCGGTTCTAGGTGACACATTTGGTAAAGGACTAAGACAAACGTGCTTGTATATGACACATAAATGACTCTCACTTGAAATATTATGCACATTCTGTATAATTCTTTAATACAAAACTAAGACCAAAGGGTAGAAGTTTCAAGAAGATAAACCTTCTATTTGAAATCAAGGTACCAAATTCTTTGCTTCTAACAGCAGCAAGAATTGAATAAAGTTTTGATGGATATAATATAGAACAGTATATGGCAAATTTTAATGTGCATGTGAATCACTTGGAGATCTTGAAATAAATGCAGTTTCTGATTTAGTAATTCTGGGATGGAGACTATAATTCTGCATTTCCAACAAGACTGCAAGCTAGGAGATACTAATATCCACAGACCACACTTAGAATAACAAGAAAGTATTAAGGGTGATATGCGTATAATATTCTATAGTTCTCTAACCTTTCCCTTACATTCATATAATTCTCAATTCCTAGCATATACTCAATATTTGTTGAATGAATTTACAGTCACAGTATTTATGTGGTTATAGCCTTATTATAAAGTTGGAGGAGAGATCTGATAGATTAAATTTCTCGATCAAGCCATACAACTTGTAAGTGACAAGTGTACTTTTCTGATTGGTGCCCAAGAAAAAATGGCTCCAGAAAGAGAAAGCTTTCTCTGGTTAAATAAACTTAAAATATGCTGGATATAACCTCTAGAATACTCTGAATGCACCGCAGCATTAAATTATCACAGGAATCTTACAGGAAGAAAACCTGAATTAATTTACCCTTCCTTCCTCCTCTGTTACATTCGTGTTAAATGAAACTCATTTTGGGAAGCATTACATTATATTGCCTCTCATGCCACTTACCCAACAAAATGAACAATAAATTCTAATAATACAGTCTGTCTCAGGCAATGTTCATTTCCACCTCTTAACTTTGTTTGCTTTTCCTTTCCCTTGCTCACAACCTATCCAATTCCTACTCATTCTTTAAAGGCCCAGTTTATTTTTTCATGAAGCCTTCCCTGACCACTCTGGCCTTCGATAATCACCCCTCCCCAGAATAATGGTAGTTTTCATACTTTAATTAAATAAGTAAGATAAAAACGTGTTTCTTCAAACATTAGATTGAGAGGTTTCATGGAACATATTTTGAATACAACTTCCCTATAGCATTTATCCTCTCTCCTTTTCAAATACTTTTTAATTTAAATACGAGTTTATATATAATCCTGCACAACAATGTGAATATACTTAACACTGCTGAACTATGTACTTAAAAATGGTTAATATGGTAAATTTTGTTATGTGTCTTTTACTACTATGTTTCAAAAAATATACCATCTTGTATTGTTTGATATTGTTTTGTGTTTGAATACACTGAAGGCAAGGAACATGTCATATTTCTTCCACATCACTAAGCAAATAATGAGCACAAAGTATTTGAGCACTTAAATATTCATTGGTTCACTGATTATTGCTTAATATAAAACTGCCCAACTTCACAGAACTAATTAGAATTTTTCAAACTTCAACAAGTTTCAAAAAGTGTACATATGTGTTACCTTTACCTCAACAAATGAGGTAAAATAAATGAGTGCTCCCCAAAATCAACACACAATTTATGAATCTGCTGGGTTATCAGGGTACAAAAAGGAGCACTGCCTCCCTCCTGTCTGTCCAATCATCCACTATCTACTCATTCATGTTAAGTCATTCAAAAATTTATTAAATGGCTACTGTATATTGGTCATTGTGTTAAGTGCATGACACATAATCTCTACTCTCATACATAATAAATGTATGAACATATAACAATAACTCTCCTCTGTCTTGGTCTCTACTAATAGCATGTGAGCTCAAAAACTGGCAAAGGGAGATAAAGAAAACTAAGATGTCCTAATATCTTCAAAACTATTGTACCTTGCTTCTATCCTTAAACTAAAACTACTTTTGTTGACTTGTTGCCTTTCAAAAACAGCAAAGTTCTAAAAGCTATCAGAAGACAGATCAAGTACTTGTGGTAGGTTCTTCCATATCACTTCTAAATTTTTTTTAAACGGTGATAAAATATGTTTATTTACTTCGTTGAGTCAGAGGATTGTAAAAAAAATTATTGGTAAAGTAGTTATTAGACAAGCACGTTTTAACATAAGCCAAAGTCAGATTTTCTGGCCAAAAGTCTGACACCCATGCATGAATATTCTTGTATAAGTACAATGAGGAGAATCTTTCAGAGGCCAGAGACTTAGTCATTATTTGTAATTAAGGAACAACAACCTACTGTGTTATCAGAGCCTTACAGATGATATCTACCAAAAAACTCATAAATATTTTTTCGGGTCCATGATGTCTGAAAAATTAATTAAATTTACATTACTGAATTTAAAATATATTAAAAATTAACAGAAAGCCTGAGTTACTACATTTAAGCTAAACTTAAACAAAATCAAAGCTATTTTCTTAGCTAACAAAACAAAGCTTTTAGTTGAAACTTCCCTAGTGTGTTAGAATATACAACAGTCTCCGCAGAAGCTATGCCTGGAAATACTATAATGTGACTTTTAATAATAATAAAGCAGGCCAGGCACGGTGGCTTATGCCTATAATCCCAGCACTTTGGGAGGCCAAGGTGAGAGGACTGTCAGAGCCCACGGGTTCGAGACCAGCCTGGGCAACTTGGCAAGACCTCATCTCTACAATAAATCAAAAAATTAGCTGGTGTGGTGGCACATGCCTGTAGTTCCAGCTACTTGGAAGGCTGAAGCAGAAGGATCTCCTGAGCCCCGCAAGTCGAGGCTGTGGTGGCCAGGAGTGTGCCACTGTTCTCTAGCCTGGGTGACAGAGTGAGACTCCAACTAAAAAATAATAATAATAAATAATAATAAAACATTTATATTATCTCATTTGGCCACAAAAAAAACTTGGTGAAGTAAAATATTCAGGGAGATTAAATGATATAACTCAAAGCAGCCTAGTTGGTAAGTAGCAAAGCCAGAAGCCTAATAAGATGCTCTAACGCTAAAATCACACGGTCTTTCTTGTAGCATCTGAATGTCCTATAGATAGTGGCCAAAATTTCTTAGACACAATTCCATACCAAGCTGGATTGTGCCATATTTACCTAACAACAAATGTTAACCTGTTAGAATCAGGTTGTTTTGTTTTGTTTTGAACAGATTCTACACAGTCAGGTGCTATGGCTCACACCTATAATTCCAGCACTTTAGGAGGTCGAGGCAGAACTGCTTGAGCCCAAGAGTTCAAGACCAGTCTAAGCAACATAGCAAGACCTTGTCTCTACAAAAAATGTTTAAAAATCAGCCAAGTTGTGGTGGCACATCTGTAGTTCCAACTACTCAAGAGGCTGAGGGGGGAGGATTGCTAGAGCCCAGTCTTGTGTAGGCTGCAGTGAGCCATGATCATGCCACTGCACTCCAAGCTGGGTGACAGAGCGAGTTTCAACTCAAAAAAATATGTGTGTGTATGTGTGTACACATATATATGTGTAAATACTATCTGCAGTATAACAACAGTAGGACTATTCCCTTACTTGGTGGCTTCCTGTTCTGTGACTTTTTACCCATCAATTCAACATATAAATCAACATACCGTCCCCCAGCACAAATACAGTGAAACAAAATACAATAAACAGCAATGTTTACTTTTAAAAACTGTGTAACTTCAACCAAATTTAAAACAGTATAAAGAGGAGCATAAAGTATAAAGAGTTCTTTAGTAACTTTAAATTTTTGAAAAATCAGATAAAAATCAAACATAGAAAAATAAAAATACTATCAATCTCATTGCACCAATCAAGCCTAAGATCCTTTCCCCTCTAAGATAAAAGAATTTAGTCAATAACACACTAAAAAACGTAATAATGAGTTAATATACAAATTGGAATAATAACAACTAAGTCAATATAACTGATACACAAAAGGAAGTATTTTATTTCTTCAGGAAAAAAGTATCCTTAGTATCTATTATTTAAGTATTTGAAATTCACAAATTTATTTAAGCATGAATTTCTAAATCACTAGCGAAAGTAAACATGTTGCTCCAAGACAGTTTTCGTATATACTGTTTCATACTGTTCCTCTCCTGCCTTTTACAGTATACTTATTCTTGGCATTTGCATAATAAATAATTGGCATTTTTCTCTCTCAATATTATTGCTTACCCAGTAAATTAAGACACAGTTATAGTTATCTGCTAATATTAAGGCTTTTTATTCATATTTTGCAAAAAATTATTTAAAATTTTAATATTTCCAAAGTCTAAAAAGTAGGGTTATGATTTAATTACTGCAATATAATGTTCGCCGCTATGTGGTGCCAAGCCTATGCCATTTAATAATTCTTAAATCCTTATATTTAAGAGCAATTATTTTACATTTCTAGTCTTAATAAATGTTTTAAAATCACTCAATTTGTAGACAGTCATTACAATTTCCCTCAATATCCGCCCTGCCCATAAAGTTATAAATAGCTTTTATCATAATTATAAAGAGATATTTTTTAAAAGTAAGCTCTGCTATGACAAAGGCAGCCAGCAGAGGGACTAAAAGTTTACTTTTGCCATCAGAACAAATTCACACGTTTTAATCTCAGAGCAGTGGTTCTTGCAAAAAGAAATACAGACATATCACTAGAAAATATAATGCAACGTATAATGTTCTACTTCTACAGCTATTTACTGTAGAAGTTTTATTGTAGAATTGTTTTATTACGAAAAAAAACCTTGATTTTAATATTGGTCAAAGCCTCAAGTAAGAGTTTTGCCACAAGATAATAATTATAAAGTAAAAACTTTCACTTCATTTAAAATTTCCTATTATAGTTTTCTCAACAACTAGTATGGTGTTAAACAATTCAATTAAAGCATAAAATCTCAATAATAAGAAAAGCTAAATAATATAATTAAGGTAAACATATTATCTGCCAGAACCTATTTTATTTTTGCAAAGAAAATGTTTTTGAAAATGTTAAATTATTTTGAAAGGAAAACTGCTTTGAAAATGCAGCATCCAAGTAATTTCCCCCAAATATAAACTTGGATCCCAGGCACAGATTTAATTTGACCCAAGAAACTGAAAGTATAGCAGCGGAGGGGCACAGAGACCTTAACTAATCTTCCGAAGCAAAAGAAAGGTATTCCTGCACATTGAATAAAAATTGTAGTGCTACCTTTGCCACAGGACCAAAGGGCCCAAGTTTTCTTCCACTGTCACCATGCTTTCACCATATGTGCAAGTCCTTTGAACAATCCCATAAAAGATAGCAAAGTGCCTGCCTGCGCTAGAGTTTTCCCACAGTTTAATAGAAATTAAAGAGAAAATGTGCAGCACCAAGAGTTAGCCCTCTGGCATTCCTATGATAGCATCCTAAGTTAACCCACACCTATTACACAGTATAGGTGCTTCACTATATGCCAGGAACGTGATGGCCAACAGAATTCAACAAATGAGATGTTAAGGTGTATATTCCTAGGCCATAGCTTATCACCAAGCAAGAAAATGTATTAAAAACTTCTAGAAATAGCTTGTGCTTTTTTCAATCTAAAGCTTCTTTTACAAGTAAACAATAGCAACAAGAAAAAACATTAAACATGAAGGCTACCTTGAGAAAGAAGTACTATATCACTAAAGGTTCTCTTGCATATACTGGACAAGTATTTCTTAAGATTGTTGTCAAAACTTCTATAATGAGGCCAAGGTGTGGTGACTCACACCTGTAACCCCAGCATTTTGGGAGGTCAGGGGAGAGAGGATTGTCTAAGTCCAGGGGTTCGAGATCAGCTTGGGTAACATGGTGATACCTCATCTCTACAATAAATAAAAAAACTAGCCCACCATAGTGGCACGTGCCTGTAACTCCAGCAACTTGGAAGGCTGAGGCAGAAGGAACACCTGAGCCTAGAAGGTCAAGGCTGCGGTAGCCATGATCCTGCAACTGCACTCCAGCCTGGGCAACAGGGCTAGACTCCAAAATACACACACACACACACACACACACACACACACACACACACACATCCCTTCTGTAATGGTTAAATTGACAGACTAGATGATGAACTCTAAGTTCCTCCTACTTACATCTTTGTAGAATATAATACATAGTAAAAATACGAGGGAAATGAAGCTTGCATTACCTACCCTACTATTTTCTTTCCTCTATTACTATAGATAAAAGAGGCGACAATATATGTTCCTCTAAAATATGAGAAACCATCTCATATTCAGAAAATGTTTCTAATTCTTGGCTATACATGTTTGTCAAAATTCAGATTCTAAAAAATATAAAAACATCGGTTGGGCATGGTGGCTCACACCTGCAATCTCAGCACTCTGGGAGGCTGAGTGGGAGGACTGCTTGGAGGTCAGGAGTTGGAGACCAGCCTGGGCAGCAAAGTGAAACCTTGTCTCTACAAAAAATAGAAAAAATTAGCCAGGTATGGTAGTGCATGCCTGTAGTCCCAGCTCCTCAGGAGGCTGAGGGGGGAAGATCACTTGAGCCCAGAAGTTCGAGACCGCAGTGAGCAGCAATTGTGCCACTATGCTCGAGCCTGGGCAACAGAGACCGTCTCAGAAACTAAATAAATAATAAAATATAGAAACATTAATATAAACATAATATTATTCTCCTTTAAGCTTATTTCTAAAATTGCATCTTAGGGTGTAATTCACATCCAAAACTTATTTGTCATGATATACTGAAAATAATTAAACTGTTATAACTATATAGACTGAGGAAAGCTTTTAATACTCTCCAAACCAAGTCAACTAGAATAAATAACATTCATTAGATCAGTAGTGCTTAAACCTGAAACGTGCATACCACAACCAGAATTTTTTCAATGTCTACTTATTACCTGAACTAACACTTTTTCTTTATATCACTTCCTTTTTTTAAGCCTCAAGCTATAGCAATCAATCAGATCTATGAAATCATAGTTTTGGTGTTAATTATATCTATCTATTCAATAATTCATTGTCATTAATATTGTCAATTTTTTTAAAGGATAGAGAGGTTCACTAAATTACAGGAATGAATAGACAACGGTAATAGTAATTGCACATTCCAAACAAAATATAATTATTTAAAGTCAATAAAGGCCTGACAGGCTTACATTTAAAGCAATAATCCAAGGCCAGAATTACAAGGGGTTTTTTGGTGGTGTTTCAGATTTCAGCAAGATTATTACTTTTATTGTTAAAAATCTCAAGTAGTGTGGCATAAATGAGTCTTTTAATGTCAAAACTCTAAAATACTCATCTTAAGAAATTAGTGCTTTTAAAATAATACCTTTGACTATATACAAAAGATCTCTGAAGGATATATTAGAAACTGATTAACCATGGTTGCCTCTGTAGAATGGAAGTGAGCAACTATATAACTTTTCATAACACTTCAACTTTTTCAACCATGTGCATGTATTACATATTCAAAACAAATACTCTCCAAAACTAAAATATGCTTATTATCTCAAAATAAAATTTTTTAAAAACCTGCTAGTGTATAAAAATCTAGTAAGTTAGAATACATTAAGATCTATAACTATAGAAAAAACATGTTAAAATTCCACATTAAAAGATATTTTTGTACCCCACATCTTTAAAATACATAAAAAATTAAAAAAGATATATTTTTAGTTTCAAGCAATTCCATTACACAATTGTATACCAATACAATTCCTTTATTCAACCATAAAATCACTTATGTTAAAAAATATTATAGCATTAAGGACAGATGAAATAGTAAGACTAGCAAAAGTAGGGGGGATTCCACATATTTAATATAATGACTAAAGAACCATCCTAGAATTTGATTAAATAAGAGACCTAATAGTAATAATGTAAGAAATAGTAATAGTTGAGATAAGAATTGAAGAATAACTCAAGTATGACTTTTTGAAAAAAAAATTAAGCAAACTCAATAATTGATAGACCTAAGCATAACTCAAAAGACAGTAATATAAATTCAATATATCTAAAATGTTAATATTAGTAATTTGGCAGAATTTGAGTTTTACGTTTGAGCTAAAGTCTGAAGTTTGACTATGATTACTCTAGCAAATAAACTGGTTTGGGAAATAGCTAAAAAGTAGCACCAGGCAAATTATCTTTATGATGGCATAGAGTTAATGAGGGTACCAGAAATATAATTTTACTTAATAGTAGCATTCTGAATAAAAAACCTAATATACTCACTTATGAAATGAACTAGGCAATATTAATTTGGGGAAAAATTATTCCAGCAAAGTATATAATAAAAAACATGTTATAAGCTTTTTTAAGTTTAAAAAAAAAGTCAAGATGTAAACATATTTTCAAAGACAGGTGAATGAAGTCACACAGCAATAATGGTAAAATTCAATTTAAACTAAAAAAAAAAAATCTGCCTATTCTCTCAAGAGTAATCATCTCCTTGGGTTGTTGCTTACCAAAAAACCTACAGATATTAACTTTGCAAAAGTCTAAACCCCACCTTGAACTCAGCACTGAACTCAATTGTAAACACTATGACAAGCAGACCTTGAATGTAAGATAAAGAAGCAGAGAAAGAACCATTCTAGTTACTTCTTTCTAAACATCCATGCTGCAAATATACTCTCAAAAGAATCAATTCCCACAACAACAACGTCCTACAAAAAAGGCAGAATTCTATGACAGTCTTCCATACGAATAGCTTAAAGAACTATCATTGAAAGTGAAGAGCAACTGCCTAATAAATGTTTCAGACCAGAAAACTTAGCAATAAGGCATTAAATTTTAAAAAGGAAAAAAAATTATGATAAGCACTTGGAAAAACTCTGACAGGATATTGTTTCCCATATGCTATGGCTGAAAGCCAACCCGAAAATAATTTAATTGGATAAGACATAATGTGAAATTAGTTTTAAGGGGCCCTGCTTTGTTTTTAAAAATGTGGATTTTTAGTATTTTGAGGAAGAAATTGGTACTAACCCAATTTCACTAAGTTTTTTTAGCAGGAAATACTTAAATTTCTCTAAATCCATTATGTAAGTATATGTGCTTGAATAAAAGTTTCTAGGAATTCATTCTTGTAGATTTGGATTCAAACATTTATTGATGCTTATGCTAAATACCTTCACAAGTGTTTATAGATTTAAAATTTTCAAAATTGACATTTTTGGGAAACAAATCTGACCACAAATTTAGACATATTCTTTTACAAAATTGTTTAAAAGCCTCCCAAACTACAAAGAAACCCACCAATGGTTTTACCTTAGAAATGTGCCTCATGAAGAAGCAGATGTCACATATGAATGACTGCACAGATTGCTACATGTCTTAGAATGTTACTATAGCTCATTAAAATGGAAACTCTAAGAACATGGCAAGATAACCCTTTGTTACATTAGGATTTACATTCAATATAATCTCTCTGGGATCAACACATTACCCATTTGGGGTTAACAATAAATTTTGGAATAAATACCTTTTACTCTACTTCCTCATATGGGCTCAATATGCTGGATGCAGTGTCTTGGTTTTTATTTGACTTACTAGTTTGATAAATGGTATTGCAGAACTAAAATTCAAAAATTTTACATTCATTGTTACCTTTCAAATTACATAAATGATTTGAGAACTACCACAATCCAGGAATTACCAGAGGCCACCAAGACATCATTTTGTTAATTCCTGAGCATCCAAAAGTACTGTACCTTTTGCAACATCACCTGCTGTTGTTTGTGGCCTAAACTTTCACAAAGTACTGGATAATCATCTTCAATTCCTTATTTAAAATAATCAATTGTTTTCAGTTCTTTCAGAATAATTCCATTTCAATGTTTCCAGTGTTGAAATCCCAGAATAACCACAAGACTTTGATGCTATTTCATAATACCTAACAAGTTCACTAGCTTTAGTGGAAAGTTTTTCTTTAACACACCAACATTAATCATGTCATTTCATAGTTATTTACTATTGCATCACCTAATAGTTAATTAATACCACAACTGCTTTTCCTCATATACCCAGAACTGATTTCCTGTCCACAATAAAATCTTGTGGATGGTATAATCCTTCCAAGAACTTTCACCACGAGTCCCACATTTTATTTAGGAAAAAGTAATGGATGAAAAGTATCAAAATGTCATACTTTTCTGAGGCATACACAAAACAGGCAATAGTATGTACGGTCTAGAATAAAATTTGATAGTACTCATCATTAGACTGACATAAATTTGTCATTTGGTTATAACTAACCCTCTTAATTATAACATTTTTAAGTTAAGGTACTTTCCATGTAGAAGTATCTCTCTCAATATACCAATAATCAAATTTTGAATCATACAACCCTAAAAAAATTTCATGAAAAAAAATTCCTCCTAGGCTCATCCTGTTTTTTTTTCCTCCACATAAATCTACATGACAAATAAAAGGAATCATACTTTTTACACTTAACATCTCTTCTACACAAGAACATCTTCCCCTACATCCCCACCTCAAATACCACCAACTTGAATTCTAAAACACACAATTACAGAGCTCTAGAAAAGGACTCCTCTCTACTTTCCTCAAAAAAGCTTAAAACTTTGCTTGCTTTCAAAATCAAAAAAATTTTTTTTAAAAAAGTATTCACTGTTATAAACTTTTCTGTTGTAGAGTTGGGAGTCTCACTCCATCGCCCAGGCTGGAGTGCAGTATCACGCTCATGGCCACCCCAGCATCAACCTGCTGGGTTCAGGCAATCCTTCTGCCTCAGCCTTACAAGTAGCTGGAACTACAAGCGCACATTAGCACGTCTGGCTAATGTTATTTATTTATTTATTGTAAAGATGAGATCTCGTCAAGTTGTCCACCATGGGCTCAGGCCATCCCCTCACCTCGGACTCCCAAAGTACTGTGATTACAGGCTTGAGTCACCACACCCAGCCAACTACTTTTAAAAATTGAAATTTTGGGGAAAAGACTTTAGGAACACCAAGAGAAATGTATTTTCAGAGCAATCTAGAGTTGCAATTCAAAACCAAAACCATCAGGTTCTCTAAGGCAAGAGATTTTACCTTAGCTGGGACCACTGGACAGCTAATTCTGGCTTCTCATTCTGCATCATGTGTCACACAAAGATGTTTCAGTCAATGATGCACCACCTATATGACACTGTTACCATAAAATTATAATGCAGCTGAATTATAATTCTATATATAGAATAATATAATTAATAATAATATAATTCTGATTCCTATTGCCTAGTAACATCTAAATGATCCTGACTGACCCTCTGTAGGCCTAGACTAATGTGTGTGTGCTTCGGTTTTTAACAAAAAATGTTTAAAAGGTTAAAAATATATATATAATTTTAAAAAGTAGAAACAAGTCGGACTAGGTGGCTTAGCCTGTAATCCCGCACTTTGGGAGGCTGAGGTGAGTGGATTGCCTGAGCCTGCGGGTTCGAGACCCGCCTGGGCAACTTGGCGAGACCTCATCTCTACAATAAATCAAAAAATTAGCCGGGCGTGGTAGCGTGCGCCTAT
>CAUYQG010186618.1:0-32684 GCA_963574415.1 Tarsius wallacei
AAGATATGTGATTCATTTGAAAGTTAAAACACTGATGATCGGCCGGGCTCGGTGGCTCAGTCTGTAATCCCAGCACTTTGGGAGGCCGAGGTGAGTGGATTGCCTGTGCCCGCGGGTTCGAGACCCACCCGGGCAACTTGGTGAGACCTCATCTCTACAATAAACCAAAAACTAGCTGGGCGTGGTGGCGTGCGCCTGTAGTTCCAGCTGCTTGGAAGGCTGAGGCGGAAGGATCGCCGGAGCCCAGCAGGTCGAGGCTGCGGTGGCCGGGAGCGTGCCACTGCACTCCAGTCAGGGGCGACAGAGTGAGACTCCAACTCAAAAAAAAAAAAAAAAAAAATGTATGCTCATTAAGAGAAATTTAAGATAATGAAAAGGCTATTCACAGCATGGGATAAAATATTCCTAGTACATATATCTGACAAAGGACTTATATCCAGATTATAAGTGGAATTCAAGTAAATCAATGGAAGATAACCCACAATAGAAGATAACATGAACAGCTTGTATAGATACTTCACCAAAGAAAGCATAGGAATGGCCAATAAACACATTAAAAGGTGCTCAATAGGTGATCAGGGAGACGCAGATTAAGACCCTAATGAGATGCCACCAAACATCTGCTAGAGTGGTTAAAAAGCCTGATAGCATACAATGTTGGAGAGGATGTGAAACAACGGGGACTCTCATACACTACTGGAGGGAATGTAAAGTGAGACCTCTTTAGAAAGCAGCTTGACCATTTTGTTTATTTTTGTTATTTTAAATTTTTTTTTTTTTTGTAGAGACAAGTGCTTGCAATGTTACCTAGGCTGGTCTCAAACTCCTGGGCTCAAGCAATCCACCTGCCTCAGCCTCCCAAAATGCTGGGATTACAGTCATGAGCCACTGTGCCTGGCATTTTGACCTTTTAAAAAAGTTAAATATGTACCTATCATGTGATCCAGCCATTTCACTCCAAGGTTTTTACCCAGAAGAAATAAAGCAGACGTCCACAGAAAGACACTAATGTTTATGGCAGCTTAGTGTCTTAATGGTCTAAAATTGGAAATAACGTGTCCATGAACAGATGAAAAGATAAAGAGATTATTGTATATCCACAAAATGGAAGATACTTTTCAGTAATAAAAAGTAACCAACACTCTGCAACGTGAATAAATCTCCATGAAAGTAGGCAAATTCAAAAGTATGTAGAATCTATAAATGAAGTTCTAGGACAGGCAAAACAAGCTCTGATGATTATCTAAATCATAGCAGTGGTTGCTTCTGGTGGGTTGTAGATTGACTGGAAAGGAACTTAAACTTTTGTGATGATGGAGATGTTAACTGTCTTGATTGGGATAGCAGTTACACGAGTGTGTGTACTTGTCAAGTTTCTTCAGACTCCACATTTAACATTTATATGTATTTATTATATATATTTGTACTTCAATTTTTAAAAATCAGTATATTGCCCCCTAAGAGAAGAGCTGGAATTTCAAATGCCCTATGGAAACATTTTTAAATTTAGGAAACTCATTTTGGTTTGTTATATCAGCTTATGTTGTAATTGTCTTAGTTTATGGAGAAGCAATATTTGCAAATTAGTGTAATAAAATGAATACTTACTGGGCATAGATTTTATGTCAGGTACTTTATATGTGCTAATGTGTTTAATGCTCACCAGAAATTATGAGGTAGACACTATTATTATCCCCATTTTATAGTCAGAAATACTGAGTCACAGAGAATTAATTGCTTTGGCCAAGATTCCAGGACATATGCTAGTTCCAGGACATATGCTCTTAGCATTTGCTCCACTGGAACCGCAGACATACAGAAGAGCCTTGGTCAAACATGAAGAGAATCTTTTCCTCCTCTTCTTACGTATACCATAAGCACATTTCAACAATTTATACATCAGGGAAGTAAAAGCATACCCAAAAAATGTAAAGCTGTATTTTATTCTTGATTATGATACCATGAATCCAGGAAATATGTATGCGTGTGTGTTTGTTTAAACTTCTCTAAAACTAGGATTCAGACTAGAAACTTGAAAACCTGGTTGTTCTGACAAACAGTTGTCAAAACCCTATTAACTTTTTCCATACGTCTTTTCTACGTTTTCAAATGGTAAAGTTAGCACCTTGCCCAAAGTTTTCACTATTAATTCTCCTTTAGAAAAAAAACAATATTTTTCCTTATTTGGGTTATTAAATTTGGTTTTCACTATTAATTCTCCTTTAGAAAAAAACCAGTATTTTTCCTTATTTGGGTTATTAAATATGGTTGTTCGATTTCTAAAGAAAAATATATTTTATAACTTTATATAAATATCTATAACATTTCTCATTGTAGCTGAAGGAATAAAATTAAGAGCCTCAAAATCAGTTTCCAATGGAACAGTTAAACCTGCTACTTCTGATAACTTTGTGAGTATATTGTGTATTTAACAGAATCTTAGTCTTCAGTACTTTAGAGACCTATACGAGTGTCCTATTCCTTGACTGTCAGGAGAACAGTTTTTGCTAAGGTTTTTTTGTTGTAAAAATCAATGTTACCAGGTCACAGTATTAGGCCATAACTGAAGTATCTTTGTTGTAGATCCTCCCTTCTCAACTGCTGTTCTTAGGCCAGCAGCTTGAGCATCGAACTTGTTAGGAATGTGCGGTTTCAGGTCTATCCCCAGACATTGCTGAATCTGAATCTACTTTTGGAAAAAATTCCATAGATAATTCATCTGCACATTAGAGATCGGGAAGCTTTGTTATAGTAAAAGCTTGTGTTAGTTTCTCAGCATATTAAAGTGACTTTTGAAGCCATTTTAGATAACATTTAGTATCTGTTAGAAAAAGGACTTATGTGGTTACCAAAATTAGCATTTTTTGTGAACCATGGAAGCTTGAAGAAAATGGTAAACTGTAGGGCACAGATGAGTTTTAAAATATTTTATGCATATTACTTATGCATAAAAATGATAATTATGAAGGCAGTGAAGCAAAATGGAAATGTCTATTATATAGTTTTATACTTTGCTTTTTTACAATTATATGCCCTATAAAAATATAAAAATTTAGGTATGCATGTGTTAAGTTCTGAAAGGACAGATGATAAATGAAAACATTTTCATCTGTTGGATTTGGTAAATTCTCTAACTTTCATTTTTTATAATGTAACAATTTTAAAAAATGTGTTCTTTGACTAGTTTTATGTTAACTAAACTTTAAACAAATTACAACAGTTTAATTATTTGGTGTTACATCTATTATACTTTCAATTTACTAAGGATTTTCCTTTTATTTTATAGATTTATCTCAGTTTATTTTAAAGCTCAGTATTTACACACATGTTGAGGGAATACTTTTTCATTAATCTAAAGTAAGTATAGTCAGCTCTTAGTCAGAAGTTGGGGGCTTTATCTCTCATTGACTTATTTCTACCTGAGGCCCACTCAGAGAATTGTGATTCCTATTAATACTGACTCAGTTGCTTTGTTTCTCTGTAGATTAGCAAAATGTAGTTAACACTAGAACCAGACTATCGCGTGTAGCCAGGTAGACAACAAAGAAAACCTTTAATTTATTTTACATTATAAAATGAAGTATTCAGTATACTTTTAATTTTTTTCTTCAGGAATTAACTGTAAACAAGTTTTCTGTTTAAAAAATTAGATAGATAGATAGATACCTCAGCTGACATGCTTTTCTTTTTTCCTGTAGTGAGGCGAACATAAATACAAATGATAAAAAAAAATAGGCTTTTCTAAAGTTAGAACATTTGTAATATCATCCTTTTCTGTTGAAAAGTTGCAAACTCATTACATAAAAACCTGAACAACTTAGGAGGCAAGACAGGTGTGATGGTTCACATCTATAATCCCAGCTACTTGGGAGGCCAAGAAGGGAGGGTTGCAGGAGGTTAAAGCTGTGGTGAGCCATGATTGTGCCACTGCACTCCAATCTGGATGACAGAGTGAGACTCCAACTGAAACAAAACAAAACAAAACAAACATATCTAACAAAGGAAGCCTTAAAAAATGTTTTTGTAAAGTTCTGCTTTCAGATGATATTAAGCAAATGCTAAATATAAATATTTCCACAGGATGAAAATTTGAAGTGGGTGGAAGAAAACATTCCCTCTTCATTCACAGATGTGTAAGTATATCCACTATTAAAGTTTGAGTCTGAATTTTAGGTTGTAGTTTCAAAGGAATAGTTACTTTGTCATGTACTTTTCAAACCTCACACTTCTATATGTTTTTATAAGCCCCATCACCAGTGAATGACCAATTAACTACTTATGGGATGTCAAAGAAAACAAAGCCTTGGCTTATGCTATCTCCTTCTTTTTTCACTGTAGCTTTTTCTGATCTACAGTATCATTTTATTCTTTTTATTTGTTTATTTATTTATTTTTTCTTTTTTTTTCACTATAGCTTTTTCTGATCTACAGTTATCAGGATCATTTTATTTTCTTTTAACTTTCTATTATGGAAAACTTCAAACATATATAGAACTTTTATTTTTTTAAACACATGTAGCCACTGTACTGTGTATTGTGGAGAAGCTTTTGGAAGAAAAACATGAGCACAGGAAAAAGTACATAGGAATCTCTCTGGAAACTTGGAGCTATTCAGGTTCCTCTTTATCTATGTCCTATGTGACACAAGAATTCGGACAGTTTCTATTTGGTATATTTCTTTTGCCTGAAGAGTTTCCTTTATGTTTCTTGTAGTACAGGCATTCTGGTAGTGAATCTGTCAGATTTTTGTTTGTCTGAAAAAGTCTTTGTTTCACCTTTTTGAAGATTTTTTTTTGCTGGTAATAGAATTCTTGATTAAAAGATTGTCACTTGAGTATCTTCTGGCTTTCATAGTTTCAGAAATAAGTCTTCTTTAGTTCTTGTCTTTGTTCTTCCATTTGTTATATGGGTTTTGTTTTGTGTGGGGTTTGTTTTTGTTTTTTGACTGTCTTCAAGATTTTCTCTTTAGTTTTCATCAGTATGAATATTATGATTCAGGTATGTTTGTGTGTGAACATATATTTTTATTTTTCATGGCTGTGTACCTAGAAGTGAAATTGCTAGATCATATGGTAACTGTGTAACATTTTGATTAAGTGCCAAACTATTTTCCAAAGCAGCTGTACTATTTTATAATTCTGTCAGCATTTCTATCAGCAATATAAATCTCCACTTTTATTTTTGGCCAACACTTGTTATTGTCCACCTTTTAAATTTTAGCTCTTAGTGACTGTGGACTGATATCTCATTGTGCTTTTGAGTATCTAGAATTTGAACTGTTTTTTGGGGGGACTGACGTCATTTAACCAAACTGTGGTGTGATGAAATTCGTGCATATGTGCGTTAAGACCTGCTTATATATTATGAAACTGATAATATACTATTATGCTTTTTTCTTTTAAAAAAATTAGCTGGGTGTGGTGGTGCATGCCTGTAGTCCCAGCTACTCGGGAGGCCAAGGTGGAAGCATTGCCTGAGCCCAGGAGTCTGAACTGCTGTGAGCTGTGATCATGCCACTGCCACTGCACTTCAGTCTGGGTGACAGAATGAGACGCTGACTCAGTCAGTCAGTCAATAACTTATTATTGTGTTATAGCTATAGCTTTTTTCTATTGTAAAATGTTTTCATTTTGCTTCTTTTATTTTTTTTCCTGTGTCATCATATGGAATTGATTTTGTTTTTCTCATTTTCTGGCATTTTGTGATGAGAGTTCTTAGTTTGAGTGCCTTCTTCCATCACCATGTGTGAGTTATGATTTCTTTTATGGATGATATTGATGGAATAGAAGGATATGGAGAAGAAGAGGTTAGTGTTGGCTTGTTTTTCTTTTATTTCTGTGGCATCTTTAGTTTTCCCTTTTTACTTCCTTTCCCTTTCTGCTACACTGTCATATCTCCGAGGAATATTCCTCTTCTATGCGCAAGACCAAAAAAAGGATTGTTTAAGGCTACTATTTTTGGTTCCACTCAGGTTAAGCCTCTTCACTGTTGCAGGTGCTGGAAATGGCCAAGTCACCAATCTTTATTCAGTCTTTTGGCACCGAGTATTAGGCTTTTTTGCAGGGATTGATTTTTGTCTATGCTTTGTCTGACTCCTCCTGCCCCTCTACTGTTGTTTAACAGTCTCTCAACCCCCTCTTTTCCCATTCTCTGTCCCCATGAGCTTACAGTGACAGCAGGAAATCTGTTGGAATTTGGTATTTATTTCTCTCCTTACATGTAATTTCAAGTTTGTGGTGTTTTTCTGGTAATGCTGAAGACATGGGTCTTTTGTGGTTTTGTTTGCAAGCCTTAGTAATTTTATGGTTTTTTGAGTAAAGATGTATGGAGAGATTCAGATTAGGTGGCCACCATTATTTTCTAGATTTAGAAACATAACTAAGTATTTTAGAAGGAAATTATTTAAGCAGACTCGTCCCCTACTGTGCCGCCACTTCTTGGTAGAAAGCAGTAAGGCTTCTGGGCAGTTCTCTTTATATAGGAGAAAGTTACCATTCTCTACTCTTCTTTCTGTATATAGAAAAATCTGCTTGGTTACAAAAATTCCTTTGGAATATCGATGATTAAAATGAAATGCTTATTTGATGTTCTCATGAGACATTTATGTGAAATGAGTATAGTTGTATAATCCCAGATAGTTTCCAAAGTTTTAAGTTCTTGGAAACCCTTGCTTGTTCACTTCTGAAAACTTTAACACAAGAAATTTAACATAATGCTATTCAAATTAATGCACAATTTATGTAGCAAGTTTAGCATTTAGAATTAATACAGAGAAAACCATTCTTTATATAGATCTATGAAAATAGGACAAAAATTTTGCAAGTCATACGGCAATTTAAACAGATTGTGAATAACTGTATATATCGTATATAAGAGATATTTGTGTGGCATACACTATGAATTTTCACACCTCTCATAAGCTGTTGAAGTCAGACTATCATAGCTCGCCTCCCTCTTCAATGCACTGAGTAGGTCTTAGTAGGTTTTAAGTAGTTATTAACCTCAGCAGGCACTGTTGATATTGCCAGTGTTTAGCTCTAAGCAAGTTCCAAGCCCACAACAGACTGTCTTCTGGGCCTCTAAGATTCTTCATTCCCTGGATTTTCCTTAATAGTATTATTCCAGACGACGTGCCGTGGCTCCTTCTCACATCTAGCTGGTCTCCCGCCTCTCTCTCTTCTACCTTCTCGTGGACTGCACTGTAGGAGCATCCTCTGGAGTCATGCATTGCTGTGTCTTTCATGTTATAACTTTGCCACTTAGACTTTGGTTCAGGCTCTGCCCCTCAAAGCTCTACTGCACATTGAGGCTAGGTTAAGCTTACTGAGTAGTTTTATACATTTATCTTTTTCTTTTCATCCATGTTATCTTTCCTGAGAAAAGGTTATATTGTAACAGGAGTTAAACAGATGCTTGATTCTATAAATACCATGTTTCATAATGTGTTTACTCATCCCTCTTAAATCCTCACAAAGGCACATGCCATGTGGGTTTTCTAATTAGTAGGTCACCCCTCAGATACTTGTCCAACTATTTAAAGTTAAAAAAATAGCAGGAGATTGAAAACTAAATATGTAGCTGGATGTCAGTGTGTTTGGAATTATTCATTATTTGTTTTAGTCATTGATATTCTTCCAACTTGTTAGGCTCTGGAATTGCAGATCTTGCTTCCCATTATTTCCATTTCAAAGCTAAGGGTATTTAAATATTTCAGTTAACTTATAATTGAACATGTTCTTAAATAACATACATTCTGAAAATACACAAATCCTAACTAAGAATATAGCTCAGTAAAATTTTTAAATGAGCACATGTGTGTA
This sequence comes from Tarsius wallacei, assembly GCA_963574415.1. Lineage (NCBI taxonomy): Eukaryota > Metazoa > Chordata > Mammalia > Primates > Tarsiidae > Tarsius > Tarsius wallacei. Next base: position 7,821 of record CAUYQG010186618.1, read on the forward strand.
AAACACTCAGGTAAAAAAATAGAATATTGCTAGTGCCCTAAAAACCTCATTTCCCTTCCAAATCATGAGCCCACTTTCCCCAAGTTCCCACTGTCCTGATGTCTGCAATGTAGATTACTTGTGTCGGTTTTTAAAACTTTATCCTTCAATCGATGTGCAGTAGAGCTTTGAGGGGCAGAGCCTGAACCAAAGTCTAAGTGGCAACATTATAACATGAAAGACACAGCATTGCATGACTCCAGAGGATGCTCCTACAGTGCAGTTCATGAGAAGGCAGAAGGAAGAGAGGCGGGAGACCAACTGGATGTGAGAAAGGAGCCACAGCAGGTTGTCTGGAATAAAACTGTTTGCTGTGCTGTATAATATTCCATTGTATGAATGTACTGTAATTTACCCATCTGGCTTAATTTCAGTTTAGGGCTAACAAGAACAGCACTGCTGTGAAGTCTTCTCTGTGTCTGTCTGTGAGTACGCGCACTCCCTTCTCAGCCGTGGACATCCAGGAGTGAGAATTCATAGGCCACAGCATCTGCTTGTATTCAACTTCCTTTTAATAACATTCTTACTTTTTTTTTCTTTTATTTCAGAGCCCTTCCAGTGCTAGTGGATTCAGATGAGGTAAAATACATTTTTGCTTATTTCCTTGGAGGTGATATTTTCACAAAATAGAGATGTAGTTTAGAAAGAATTTCTGAAGCCTTTTAAAAATGATTATAAATTGAGAAGAGACACTGAATTGATTTGTGGGTAAAGTTTAAAGGATTTGTGGGTAAAGTCCTCATTTCAAACAGGGGCAGGATAAATGCTTATTGCTATGCAAGACGGGAAGTAGTATTTCATGAGACTTTGAGTCTGTGGTTTTCTCTTTTTTTGGCTCCTCAAAATTCAACTTAATTGGTTCTATGGTTTTCTAAGATCTGGTGTATAGGTAAGAGTGTAAAAGATTTTTAAGCTGGCAGTTTGTCCAAATTATTCTCTGAGACTTGTAGATATTTTGCTGAGACATTAGACAAAATTTCAATCTCATTTTCATTTACTAAACAGGAAATGTGAATAGAGGATGTAGATTTAGGAAAGTTTTTGGAAAAAATTAGTTATGGATCATCTGAACATTGACTTGTGGCCCGAGGCAGGAAGAGGTCTACCGTGTAAGAAATAATACATTTTTAATTTCAAGAATACGTTCATTTAGTAAAGTGAGGTGCATCCCTAGATGAGCCACGTCTAAGACATCCCCTTTTGCTCCATTCCTGCCTCCCACTGCAGATTCTAAAGTTGACATGGTTTCTAGCAGGAACTTCTCAGCAGATAGTTGACTGTACGTTATTATAGAGGGTGTATTGCTTGTTTTTTATTTTCTATGTCTGGTATTTCCATATGTATTGTGGACTATACCAGGGGTGCAAAAAATGTATACACATTTTAAGCAATGTTAAGAGCTGTTTTCTACCACTGACGTGTCTGGATACTGATGGTAACCACTTCGAGCACCTCTTGTAATTGCAGAAGTCAAGTGTGACTTGTATTTGTCTTTTATTATTGGTATATGTTAAGTATTACAATTTTTTTATTTTTTTATTTTTTGAGTCGGTCTCTCACTCCGTCACCCAGGCTGGAATGCAGTGGCACGCTCCAGCGATCCTTCTGCCTCAGCCTTCCAAGTAGCTGGAACTACAGGCGTGCACTACCACACTTGGCTAATTTTTTTTATTTATTGTAGAGACGCAGTCTCGCCAAGTTGCCCCGACTGGTCTCGAACCTGCGGGCTCAGGCAATCCACTCACCTCAGCCTCCCAAAGTGCTGGGATTACAGGCTGAGCCACCGAGCCTGGCCAAGTACTACAATTTTAATACAGTTTATTCCTCTCTTACAATGTATACACTTTTTGGGGGCACCTTCTGTATTTAGTTCTCCCAAACTGTGGCTACTGAAAGATTAGAAAATTTTTGTTAGGGTTCTGGAAGCAGTGTCAACATGTTGACACATACCACCTTCTTCTTTTGTCTTCTTTAGGAAATTATGACCAGATCTGAAATGGCTGAGAAAATGTTCTCTTCGGAAAAGATAATGTGATTGGCACCCATATAAATGAAAACTAGTTAACCTCGAAGGACTGTTCTTCATCAAGACGGAAAGAGAGCTTTGTTTTGATGCAGCATAAAAAGTGTTATTATGTTATCTTCAAAATCTGTGTATTAACGAAGAATTCAGGTGGCAGGACGGTTCTGCAGTCCCCTTAACGCTGACTCTTGGATGTCAGTTAATGTCCAGTAAATTGCCTGGATTTGGAAATGATCTGAAAAGTGTGATAAAGATATCTGCACAAATGCCTTTGAGCTGATGGGTAGCAGGCATGTGGATTTGGGTTTTTTCTCTTTTCTCTGGAATCTGACAATTCGAGATTTATACAATTTTTAAAAATAATACTCCTGCTGTTCTTTCCAGTCACTCTTGAGAGAAAAAGATTCTTCTGAAGTGTAGTGTAGCAGTGTCTCCATGTATTGGGTTTACGAGATACAATAAGTTTCTTTGACTTTTATATGGAAGTGATTTGATATTAAGTTACCTTGGTTAACATTGGGACTTAGGCATGTTTATATGTTTAATTCCCCCTCCCCTTTTTTGGTGGCACAAAGCTCTTGTTTGTAAGTATCACCGTGCACATCAAATCATGGGGTTAGATCTTCTCTGAGCTCAGGGGAACACAAGTGCACAGAGAGAGAAGCCCTGAGGGTCACTTCCAAAGATGTGCTCTGCCACTGTCCCTCACTCAGGCTGTGTACGTGTGCTGAATCTGCTGGGGCAGGTGGTAGACACCTGGCCATGTGGCTTTCTCCAGAGCACTTCCTCCCTGTCAAGCTGGGAATCCCATTATCAGTGAACCCTGTGGAAATGAGAATTGCATCTTTTACATATTCTTGGCATATTATATTTCATAATAAAAATATATCTATTTAACTGCACGGAACATCGCTGTTAATCTTGTAATTAATCTCTTAACCTTCAACTATTTTTTGTACCTTATTTTGTACATTATATATTTATAGTGTGTGATTTGAAATCTTTTGTTTAAATGTCTTTTTTTAAAAAATGTAGAATGTTCTAAACTTGAAAGGCAATTGAATGTAGTATGATGAAAATGTGAATATTTTGCTGCTTTTATGACCAAAGATACAGAGCTAGTGGACGTTTAGAATAGTAATTAAAGTTAGAATCGTGTATATCTTTTCTTTGAAGGAGTTCTAAACTTGCAAATTGAGAATGAATTTAGAGAATTTTGATTAAGAAAACATTAAAATGTTAACCAGTACAAACACTTAAATGTAACCTCTAATTTTTTTTACTATGAGGCCACAAAACAAAATTTTTTCTTTTCTTTCAGAAGCCTACCTTCTGAATTTATTTTTGTTTACTCATTTCAGAGGGGTTAATTAAGAAGACCTATTTCTGGCAGTGGTGTCTCTTGAAAGATGCCGGCAGATGTGTTTTCAGTAGTGACCATGTGGGAAGTGAGCAGACTTGGCAGACATCACTGAGAAGAGCATGGCATTCAGGGTGCCCTTGCTTTGGGACAGCCTTCCTAGAAGAAAGTATAATGAGCAGTTGTGGATTCCATTTCTCCTTTCAGTGTCTTCTGTAATCATGGGCTCCCACCCACTGTGTTTCCCAGCACTTAGGTTCATTCTGGTTTGGGAATGTTCTAACCTTAGCCAGTTGTTTCAGAGCTGGAGGTAACCATTTCCTTCTTGTTCCCAACATTTTAATCTAATATCCAACCTCTCATGCTTTGAGACAGATTGACCCCCAACTCATCATATGACTCTAGTTGAATTTAGTGCTGAATACAGGACTTGCAGCCAGGAGAAGGCATAGATTTAATGGAGAGGGAGTGGGAAGCTGATGATAAGTGTGATAATTAGGGAAGCTGCCTCTGACAGAACCTCAATAGTGTTTTTAAAAGCACATTTGGCCAGGCACGGTGGCTCCCAGTACTTTGGGAGGCTGAGGCAGGAGGATTGCTTGAGCCCAGGAGTCTCAGACCAGCCTGGACAACATCGTGAGACCTTGTCTCTACAAAAAAATTTAAAAAATAAACTAGTCGTGGTGGTACATGCCTGTAATCCCAGCTACTCAGGATGCCGAGGTAGAAAGATCACCTGAGCCCAGGAGGTCAGGGTTGAGGTGAGCCGTGATCATGTCACTGCACTCTAGCCTGGCAACAGATGTGAGACTCCTGACTCAAAACAACAACAACAAAAAAATCCACTTCTTTCTACTGCTGGAAAGATGAAATATGTTACCGGTGTAGTTCAACTGCAGGCTATAATGCAAGCTTTTCTTCCATCCAGAGAAAGCAGAACTCCCTCCTAATTTAGCCTCATCAGAAATTTGTTTCTAGAAGAACATGTGCCATGCCTGCCACTTTCAGTGATAATTGTGTCATCTGTTGATGTTTGACCTGAATTGGGGGGCCTTCTTATACACATACGCAGGAGGGGGTGCCCTAGTGCCTGAGCTGCACTTCATGGGAAGGACACCAGGGAGAAGTGATACCCAGGGCTACTGAGCAGTTCATTCTTCCTGCTTCTGCATGAAGTTTCCAGAAACTGGTCATCAAGGCCTTTGCAGCATTCAGGTCAGTTTACTCTTGGGATGCCACCAGGCTGCATCTCCCTATTTATGAGGGGCTCTGAGAATACGGGTTCAGTTTTATGTGTTTCTAGGTGAAGCACTTAAGTGTTCTCGTTATGCACCTCATGTTAGATTTATATGATATGTGAAATTTGCTTAAAAGGGAATTTTCATGATTTGAGTTAGATTAGCAATTAAATAGATGCTTACTTTCTTTTAAAAATAAGGAAAAATAGGTGAATATGTGAACTATTTTAAGCCAGAGAGATGATAGGATGTCCCCATACTTTTCCTGTAAAGAAAATATAATTTTTAACTCTTTCATATCCTGTAGAAATATGACTTTCCCTTGTATTTCAGCACCGTGTTTATATCACTATATTGTCAAGACTGAAAGTATAAACAATGTATGTATACAATTGATTTATATATTCTTTTTAAGAAAAAGAGATTTAAGTCTGTTGCACTAGGCTGTACAAGACTATAAATACACGTTTAAAGTTGAGAGATGCTGTGCTCAACTTGTAAATTACTAGCTCTGGTACTTGTGTCTTTATATGATCAATAGCGTGTAATAAGCAATACGAAACACCAAGCCTTATAAGAAAGACGTTTAATATACTGGTTAAGGTTCTAAACATATCGAATGTATGTAAGTGGTGAAACTAGATTTTTAAGGAAGTGTACATTATAACGCCAGAGCTGGATACTGCATGAAGAAACTAGGAAAACATTCACTTACTTGGGGAGAAATCTTAGGAGCTTAAGAAGTTGTATTTTTCTATTTTAAAAAGTTAAATTATTCTATAATTTGAAAGATGTTTCTTTGTAGGTCGTAACTATTTGATGAATTTTTGTTTGAAAAACTGATGTATTTTTGTGCCTTAATATTTGTTGTTTTAATAAAAATGGCTTCTAAAATTTTGGATGTTTGATTCTTGATAATACCTTTCCATGCCAGAATATGCAAATCTGCAGAAAATGCAGACCGTGGGAGAGAAACAAAATTCTCAGAAGATACAGCTCATTAAACATAGAAAAGTGCTTAACCTCAGTATGGAAGGAAATGCAAAACAGAAGATAGGGAACAGTCTTAAAAATCAAGTTAACCTAAATTTATACTCTCTTGTATATTTGTAAAGTCTCTTTGCTTTCAGAGTCTGATGAAATGCACATACTCAGTAATGTTGGTACTGTAATTGATTCTGTTTTTGTGAAAAGTTCAACAGTGCGTTTATACCCTTTGAATAATGTCAACTCTGGTGATATTTTTTAAAAACTTCAAAATATAGAGTAATGTCTCTGCACAAAAACGTTTTATTACAGCATTGTTTAAAGTAGAAGCAAAATTAGAGACAAGCTAAATGTCAACAGTATTAGTTAAGTGAATTATGGTTTGACCAGCTACTTTATGGGGTACCGTACAGCCATTACATTTAATAAAAGAGTTTATGATAAAAATACTTATTACAAGGACTATGATGCAGTTGGCACATGTGGTACTTATCTATGTAAAAACAAGGCATAGCAACTTATTCTCATATGGTTCAGAAAAAAATGCTTTGTATTGTATCTCCAACTTTTCTGTAACTTCATAATTAATTATTTTCAAATAAAGATAATTTTTAAAAAAAAACCCCAATGTAGAAACAGGATTGAGTGGAAATGCCACAAAATGGCATGCCTGGTCAGTGTTGGTGCTCAGTGAGACCGGGATCTCAGCTTGATCCCAGCCTTTCAAAAGGTTCAGACAAAAAGAAGTTTATTTCTCACTCTGTAGCACTTGCCGCTTCCACGTGGTCCCTTGAGTCCCAAGGGTTATTTCCATCTTGTGGCCTGCCATTCCCTGGGGCCTGTCATCTGTACCCAGCCAGCACAAAGGGAGAGGGCAGCCTCAGAGGTCTGGGGGCTGTACCTGGAAGTGGTGCACATCACTTCTGCGCATTGCCACTGGCAGAAGCGTACAGGGCCACACCTTTTGCCAGTTAGGCTGGGAAGTGTCAGTAGTCACATGAATGCCCACCATTCTAGTTCTGTGAAAGGAGAGGGTGAATTTTGGTGGACAACGAATGCCTCTGCCAGATTACTTTTGGGCAGTGGGCTATAGGAGACTTAAAAACCTCTCTTCTGCCTTTTTATGTTTTCCAAATTTTCTAAGGTAAACATATTGAAAACTATGTAGAAAGTGATAGTGCCTCCATCAGGCTATGAGGTATCAGAAAACCTAGAAAAGTGTGGCCTCTGGTCACAGCTTAATCCGTTAATTTTTTTTTAAAGCCCATCTTACTCTAAGCAGATAGAACATGGAGAATTTTTTTCATGGCCTTGAAGGGCTGGGGGCTGGCAGGACAAGGTGGGTAGTCCCACAAGAAAGCCAGGGTTATCATAACGACAGTGATGGCAATTTAGGGAGAGTTGGGAGCAATTGCAGGCTGTCAGGCTTTGTTAACCACTGGATTCTCACAGTATCTAATGGGATGGTTGCTATTATTTCCCTTGGGTCATAGACAAGAAGACTGAGAGTCACCAGGCTGAAATAACTCACTACAGCTCACCATCCAGCAAGTGATAAGGCTGGTGTAAACTTGGTAGGAATCATCCTTGAAGGGTTGTCCTTAGAGTCCTGGGGAAAAGAAAGTTTCAGTTAGCAAAGTCCTGTTTGCTCGTTAGAGGGTTAAGTACGATAACGTATCTAAAGTGCCTAGCGCTCGACCTTCATAAGGCAGCTAAGGTTAATGTGAAAGATGCAACAGTGACTGACTCAACCGAAAGAACTGTGTGGAATTCAAACACATTCTAAGGTTGACTGACTTGTGTCAAAATGAAGTTACCCAGGACAGGTTATCGGCCCTTTAAGTGGTAGTGAAGTTACAGCTACATTAATATTAACAGAGGTTGGCTTGGTTGTGAATTCAGATGTCAATAATTTTGACAGTATTTCCTGAAAATCATTTTGGAGAAGTAACAAGTTTATGTACAGGAAAAAAATGCAAAAGCTCGCCAGCAGGTGGTGCCAAAGTAATGTCTCTAATGAGTTCTAATTGTAATTTTTTTTGGTCTTTAATTCTTGCCTTTAAAAAATTTATAAATTTACTTACCAAATGCCACTAAACAAATTTGGGGGCGAAAGAATAAGACTAAAAAAAAAAGTGCACAGTGCTACTTTCCTTGCAAAACTGTTATTTCGGTATATTTTTAAGCTCCCTCAGAATTAAAACTTTAAAGCTGGAAGGGACCTCTGAGATAATTTTACAAATAAGAAAATAGAATACCAGGAAAGCATCACTGGCCACAGCTCCCCCAGACCAGGGTCGAAGCCTGTCTCCTAGTTTTTTTTCTCACCTCCGGTCTTATGGTCAGGGAGAGAGATGCCACATCAGAACTTGAAATAAGGTCGAGGATTGCTTGAGGCCAGCAGTTTGAGACCAGACTGGGCAACACAGTGAGACCCTCTTCTCAAAAAAACAGATGAGCCAGGTGTGGTGATGTGTGCCCATAGTCCCAGCTACTTGGGAGGTAGAAGCAGAAGACCTCTTGAACCCAGGAGTTGGGGACTGCAGTGAGCCATGACTGTGCCACTGCACTCCAGCTTGGGCAACAGAGCAAGACTCAAAAACAAAACAAAACCAAAAAAACCCAAACAAACCTTGAAATATACTTTATATGTTTTGGGTACCCCTTGCTACATCATTTCAATATGACTTTGTTGTCTTTCTTTTCAGCCTCCAAATTCTTGTCTCGATGTAAACCCTGGTAATTTGGACTCCATGCGTCTTACTTTAATAAATGAAGATTTCCTTGGAGTATAGTGGAGTGCAGAGAGTTAGCAACAGCGTCTATTTTATTTCAGCACTGCTGAAAACACTGAAAATAGAATATTTCATAATTTTATCTCCCTTTTTTAAAAAAAGAAAGTGTGGGCATTAATGTATTCTTCTTGGGCATCCAAAGAATTGTTTTAGACATTTATATGAAGAGGAGACTAAACAAGTTGGCCTTTTCACTAACTATATATAAACTCGCTTTTTAAACAATGACTTTATTCTTATAAAATACAACAACAGATTTTAAGTTCTGATAATGGAGAAATACCTTCTATGGAACCAACTCTTCTCATGGTTGACGACTCTGGACAAAATTAGAATAACTACCTAAGACATTAGAGAGAGAAAAAGCAGACTCGGGGGAACTCAATTCTTGGATGAGGAAAACTGCATAGGGTAAATTTTCCATGTATACGGCTTTTACACTGATTGTAGGCCCCGGCTTGTGCCAAGTGGGAAGATTAAACTCAGATATAAACCTGCTATTTTACTGGTTTAAGGAACTAGAATATAGAGATCAAAAGATCTACAGGAGCTGGAAAGTTAAAAAAAAATAGAATGACTAAAGAAGTATGCTGTAGACCGGATGTTTGTGGTTCCCCAAAATTCATATGTTGACATTCTAACCCTCAATTTGATGGTATAAGGAGGTAGGGATTTTGGAAGATGATTAGGTAATGAGGATGGAGCCCTCATGACTGGGGTTAGTGCCCTTATAAAAGAGACTCACAAGAACTCTCTAGATTCTTTTGCCACATGAGGACATGGTGAGAAGACAGCCACCTATAAACTAGGAAGCAGGCCCAAACCAGACACCCAATCTGCCAGTGCTTTGATCTTGAACTTTCCAACCTCCAGAACTGAGAAGTAAATGCTTGTCATTTAAGCCCCCAGTCTATGGTATTTTTGTTATAGCAGCCCAAATGGACTAAAACTGAGAGAGCCAAAGAAGGTAAGCACCAAATTATGTGTAATAAACTTCCAACGTCACTGGTTCTCTCTGAACTATGCATGTATGTGGTTGATACAACCTATCGATGCCTTAAAAAGTGCAACTGAGAATTCTGCTAAAATCCCCATAGACAAGGTTTGGAGCTTGATTCCAACCAAGTAAATTGCCTGCAATTAATGTTGGGGGTCACATCAGAGAAAATGGCAGAATAAGGGCCTCTGAAAGTTTGCTCCTTCAGTTAAAAAAAAAATCCACAATGAAAAAACTGCTAAAAAATGTTTCAGAATCAACTGTTTCAGAACTTTGGAAATTAACACTCTTATAGTAACCCGAGGAAGATTTACTCAAGAAAAGTGGCTGAATATCAGTAAAATTAGCAAGCACTGTGGTATTTTAACATGTCCTGGCTCCTTACTCTGCTCCCCAACTCAACGGCAGTCTTGGAAATAACAGCCCACTTTCCCAGTACTAGAGAGAGTGGAGCTGGAGATTTTTTCAAAGCTTCACTCCCAAACAATTGTCATTATTTGATTTGTCTGGTGGTTCCCTCGAAGACCCACTAGAAAGGACTGTCTTTATTTGGCTTGGGCACAGCTTTCCCAGTCTTCAAAGCCTCTTTCCAGGGGTTGCTTGTTAAAAACATTCACAGGCACGTGTTTCAATGTTGCAGCTGCCCTACGCAATAAATATCATTCAAAGCAAACAACAGACTGACAAAAAACTTTAAAAGGAAAATCTAAATAATGAGATGATCATAAGGCCACTGAAAACCTGCAACATATTTCTGGGAATTTAAAAAGACACATGCATATATAGAGCTCTGTGCAGGCTCAGCAAAACCGCAAGCAAGGAGGGAAGGAAGGCTAAGGCAGAGTTGTAATCTGCCTGAATGAGTGTTGAGGGTATGCCTCACCTTACACACAAGCACCTTAGGAAAGACTGGGAGATTTAAGAGACTCTGAGCTGGGCTTGGTGGCTCAACCTGTAATCCCGTGCTTAGGGAGGCCGAGGTGAGTGGATTGCCTGAGACCGCGGGTTCGAGACCCGCCCGGGCAACTTGGCGAGACCTCATCTCTACAATAAATCAAAAATTAGCCAGGTGTGGTAGCGCGCGCCTGTAGTTCCTGCTACTTGGAAGACTGAGGTGGAAGGATTGCCAGAGCCCAGCAGGTCGAGGCTGTGGTGGCCGGGAGCGTGCCACTGCACTCCAGTCTGGGTGACAGAGTGAGACTTTAACTAAAAAAAAAAAAGAGACTTCAATGGCCACATATTACAACAAATACAAACTTTACAGAATTTGCTCAGACAAATCACTAAACAACAGCTACCACAGCAAGTAGCAACAAAAACCAACCCTGGGAAGAGGAAAAAATCTTATTTTCAGAGTTGCCACTTTCTATTACTTAAAATACCCAGTTTTCACCAAAAAATTATGGCACAAACAAAAAACCAAAACAGTGTGGCCCATACACGGTGTGGGGGGGAGGGCAAAAAGGAGCAACCAAAAAATGTTCCTGCCAAAGACCAGATGTTTTATTTACTACACAAAAATTTTAAGCTATTTAAAATATATACTCCATAAGCAAAAAAAAAAATTTTTTTTTTAAGAACTAAAGCATGAGAATAATATCCAACCGAATGGAAAATATCAATAGATAGCAATTATAAACACAAAACAGATGAAAATTCTGGTGTTGAAAAGCACAATGAACTAAAACAAAAAAATGTATCAGAGGGTGCTCCAGAGAATATTTGAGCAGGCAAAAGAAAGAATCAATGAATTTGAATATAGGGCAATTGCGATGATCAGTCTGAGGAACAGAAATAGAATAAAAAATAAATAAAGTCTCAGAGACCTGTGGAACAACATCAAGCACACCAACATACACAACGAGACTACCAGGAGGAGAGGACAGAAAGAAAGAGGAAGAAAAATGTTTGAAGAACTAATAACTGAAATCTCCCAACAGTTGGTGAAAAATACTAGACAACCAGGAAGATTAACAAACTCCAAGTAAGATAAACTCAAAGCTATCCATACTGAAACACATCATAACCAAATGATCAAAAACCAAACTCAAATAGAGAATTTTGAAAGCAACAAGAGAGAAGTGACTCATCATATAGTAAAGATCCTCAATAAAATTAACAACTGATTTCTTTCCAGAAATCAGAGAGGCAAGAAGGCAACAGGATGACATATTTAAAAGACTGAAAGAAAACAAAATGTCAGCCAAGAATTCTATATCCGGGCAAACTGTTCAAAATGAAGGAAAACCAGACACTTCAGTGAAGCAAAAACCAAGAGAATTTGGTTGTTAGCAGTCCTGCCCTTTATGAATACTAAAGGGAGTCCTTCAGGCTGAAACGAAAGAATACTGAACAGTAACTTGAATCCATATGAAGAAATGGTAAAGGTAGCTATGTGAGCTGATATAAAAAACAGTATATATATTTCTTTTAAACTACCCATCGGGTGGGAAAAAAATTATAAATGTATTTTTGTTTGTAACTCTTTCATTTTCCTATTAGATTTAAGAGACCTACATTAACCCTAAATCTAAGTTGGTGGGCACAGAGTGTATATAGGTGTAATCTGTGACAATAACAGCATAAAGAAGAGGAAGAAGCTGCATAAGAGCAAACATTTTGCACGCTATTACTCGTAGGTTGGTATGCATCAGAACAAAATGGCTGGAAATTACGGTGTCAATGGTAAACTCCAGGGCAACCACTAAGAAAATAACTCAAAAATATGTACTAAAATAGCAAGAAAATTAAAATGGTAAACTACTAAATTTTACTGAACACAAGAGAAGGCAGTATAGAGGAACAAAAAAGATACGACAGATAAAAAATAAATGGCCAAAAGGGAAGGGAAAATGGGACATTTTGTCAATAAATTAAACAACTTAGAATGAAATAGACACATTTCTGGGAAGACACAAACTACCCAAATGGACTCAAGAATAAACAGACAATCTGAATTGACCCCATAACAAGTGATGAGATTCAATTAGTAATTAAAAAAACAAAAAAACAAACAAACAAAAAAACCTAGCCACAAAGGAAAGTCCCAGATGGCTTCACCATTGAACTCTAACAAATATTTGAATAATTAATATCAATCCTTCACAAACTCTTCCAAAAAATAGAAGAAGGGGGAACACTGCCCAACGTGATCTCAGTATTACCCTGATGCCAAAACTAGCTGAAGACAATACAAGAAAACTACAGACCAATATCTCTCATGAATATGAAAGCAAATATCCTCAACAAAATACTAACAAACCAAATCCAGCAGCACATAAGAAAAATTATACACTGGGATCAAGCTGCATTTATCCCAGGAATGTAAAGACAACTTAACATCTGAAAATCAATTAATGTAATACATCATATTAATAGAACAAAACCCCAAACATTCCATGATTATCTCAACACTTGCAGACAAAGCATTTGCCAAAATTGAACAGCTTTTCATGATAAAAAATACTCAACAAACTAGAAGTCGAAAGGAACTTTCTCAACATAATAAAAGTATTTTTAAACTTACATTAAAAAAAAAAAAAAAAAAACCTGTACTTAACATCATACTCAATGGCAAAAGACTAGAATCTTTTCCTCTGCTATAGTCTGAATGTCTGTGTCCTCCCCCTCCCCCAAATTTATATGTTGAAGCATAATGCCTAATGCAATCAGATTAAGAGATGGGGGCTTTAGCAAATGATTAGGTCATGGTGGCAGAGCCCTCATGAGTGGGATTAGTGCCCTTATAAAAGAGGCTCAAGAGAACTTGTTTGCCCATTATACCTTGTGAAGACAGCAAAACAGTGCCATCTACCAGGCAGAAATTGAGCCCTTACCAGACATTGAATTTACTGGCATCTTGATCTTGGACTTCCTAGGTGCCAGAACTGTGAGCAATAAATTTCTGTTGTTTATAATTCATCCAGTCTAAGGTATTTTGTTATAGCAACCTAAACAAAACAGATTAAGACACCCGCTGGGATCTGGAGCAAGACAAGAGTGTCCATTCTCAACACTTCTATCCTAGCTGGGCAATCAGACAAGAAAATGAAATAAAAGTGAATAAAATTGAAAAGATATCTGTTTGAAAATTACATGATCTTGTACAGAGAAAGCTAAGGAATCCACTAAAAAACTATTAGAACAATAATGACTTCAGCAATGGTGCAGGATACAAGATTGATATACAAAAAGTGAATCATAGTTTATATATTTGCAATTAATAATCCAAAAATGAAAGAAAAAACCATTTATAATAGCAGAAAAAGAATAAAATAGTTAGAAATGAATCTGCCAAAAGAAGCACAAAACATGTACTCTGAAAACTACAAAATACCATAGAAAGAACTTCAATAAGCTACAAATAAATTGAAAACATACCATGTTCATGGATCAGAAGACTTTACATTGTTAAGATGGCAATAGTCCCCAAACTGACCTACAGATTCTGATAATGCAATCCTTTTTCAGAATCCCAGATGATTTCTTTGTAGAAATTGAGAAGTTAACTCTAAACTTTACATGGACTTTCTAGGAACCCAGAATAGCCAAAATGATTGTGAAAAAGAACTAAGTAGGCAAACTCACACATCTCAATTTCAAAACTTACCGTAAAATAACTGTAATCAAGACAGTTTGGTACTGGCACAAGGATAGACATATAAATCAATGGAATAGAATTGAAAGTCTAGAAATAAATTCATACATCTATGGTCAATTGATCTTCAACAAGAGTGCCAAGATCATTCAATAAGAAAAATAAATGGTCTCCTTAACAAAGGGTGCTGGAACAACTCCATCGCCATATATATGCAAAAGAATAAAATAGAACCCTTACCTGGGAACATACACAAAAATTAACTAAATATGGATCAAAGACATAAATGTAAGCACTGGATTCATATATCTCAGAAGAAAATGTACAGGTAAATATTCTTGACCTTAAATTTAATAAAGAATTCTTAGATTTGACACCAAAAGCATGAGCAAAAAGAGAAAGAAACAGATAAGTTGGACCTTATCAAAATTAAAACTTTTGTGCTTCAAATGATACTAACAAGAAAATGAAAAGTTAACCCATAGAATGGGAGAAACTATTTGCAAGTCATATATCTGATAAAGGTCTTATACTTAGACTATATAAAGAACTCCTTCAGCTCAACAAAAAAGGACAAACAATCCAACCAAAAAATGGCAAATAGACATTCTACCAAGGAAGATACACAACTGACCAATGAGCACATAAAAAGATGCTCTGTGTCATTTTCATTAGGAAAATGTAAATCATAACCACAAAAGACACCATTTTAAACCCACGAAGATGACTGTAATAATAAAAATAATAAAAAAAGGAAAATAAGTCATGTTGGTGAGTATGGAAAAATTAGATGTCTTCTAAGCTGCTGGTGGAAAGTAAAATGATACAGCCCCTTTGGAAAACAGTATGACAGTCCACCAGGTGATTCAAGAGTTACCATATGACTTAGGAATTCCACTCCTGGGTCTATACCTAAGAAAAGTGAAAATATGTCCACACACAAAATTTGTACATGAATGCTCAGAGTAGAATTCATCATAGTAGCCACAAATTGTAAGCAACCCAAATATCCATCAACTGATGAATGCATGAACTAAATATAGTATATCCATACAAATGAATATTATTCAGCCACAAAAATTGAAGTACTGTTAAATGTTAACATGAATGATACTTGAAACATGTTAAGTGAAAGGCAGTCACAAAAAGTCACACACTGTATGATTCTATTTTTACAAAATATCCAGAATAGGTGAATTCATAAAGACCAGAAAGTATATTAGTGGTTTCCAAGTGCTGAAAGGATGGAGGAATAGGAAATGATTGCTAATGGGTAGAGGATTTCTTTCTGGCATGGTGAAAATGTTCTGAAGTTAGATATTTGTGATAGTTAACTTTGTGAATATATTAAAAAACCACTACATCGCACCCTGTAATGTGGTGAATTTTATGATATATGAATAACACTACAGTTTTAAAAAGTTATATTCAGAGCAATAAAACAGAATAAGGAGCTCTATAACATATCATTCACAATCCCTGGATAACAATCCAAAATAACTAGCATACAAGTAGACCAGAAAAGATGACCAATACTCAGAAAACAAGCAATGGCCGCTGAACCTGAGAGGATGCCAGATGGTGAATTACAAAAATAAAAAACAAACGCTTTTAAAACTGCAGTTTTAACTCTTCCCAAGGAACCAAGGGAGGGAAAATCTATAATAAATGAGCAAATAGGAAATCTCAACAGAAAAAAACAAACCCATTTTTTTCTGAAACAGACACTACAACAAAGAAATAAAAGGAAATGTAGAACAGCATGTAATTTAAAAGTTCACCAAATGGGTTTAATAACAGATTGGGGTGACAGAGAGTGAGAGAACTTGAAGCTAGGTCAGTAAAAAAAAGAAAAAAGAAAAAAAAACCCAATCTTAAGTACACAAAGAAAAAAAAAAAAGAACAATGCTTCATAGATTTATGGGACAGTATTAAGAGTTATAGTGTGAAATTAGTCCTAAAAGGAGACGAAGAAGAGAATGAAACAGAAAAATTACTGGATCAAATAATGACCTAAATTTTTCAAATTTGGTACAAGACACAAATGTAGATTCTAGAAGTTAAGTAAACTTTAATCAGAATAGATGCACAGAAAACCACATCTACGCATGCTTTATCTCTAGAATTCCAAAGATGCAGATATAATATTGAAACCAGCCAGAAGGAAACAGCACATATATACAGGGAAACAATGATAGAAACAAATTTGACCTCTCATCAGAAAGAATGGATGCCAGAGACATCCTTAAAGTGTCAAATGTAAAAAAAAAATCATCAAATCAGAATTATATGTCTAGTAAAATATCCTTTAAAAACAAGGTCATAATAAAGACACTGTTGGTGGGTACAGTGGCTTATGCCTGTAATTCTGGCACTTTGGGAGGCCAAGGTGAGAGGATTTTTTTTTTTCTTTTTCTTTTTTTCTTTTTTTTTGAGTCAGAGTCTCACTCTGTCATCCAGGCTGGAGTGCTCACAGTCACCACAGCCTTGATCTTCTGGTCTCAGGTGATCCTTCTGCCTCTGCCTTCCAAGTAGTTGGAAGCACAGGCCTGCACCACCACCATGCTCAGCTAATTATTTGATTTATTGTAGAGATGAGGTCTCGCCAAGTTGCCTGGGCTAGTCTCAAACCTCTGGACTTAGGCAATCCTCTTGCCTCTGCCTCCCAAAGTGCTGGGACTACAGGCGTGAGCCACCACACCTGACAAGAGGATTTCTTGAAACCAAGAGTTTGAGACTAACATGAGCAATACAGCAAGACCTCATCTTTACCAAAAAAATTAGCTCGGCATGGTGGTATGTGTCTGTAGTCCCAGCTACTCAGGAGACTGAGGTGGAAGAATCTCCTGAGCCCAGGACAAACCTGTGGTGAATCATGACTGTGCCACTGCACTCCAGCCTGGGTGACAGAGTGAGACTCTGACTCAAAAAAAAAAAAAAAAAAGAAGAAGACATTTTCAGAAAATCATATTTAAAAGAACTTGTTGCCAGCAAAACTACAATATAAAACATCCTAATGAGTGTTATTCATGTTGAAGGAAAACGACATCAGAAGGGAATTTGAATCTTCAAAAAGAAAAAAAAAGTCCCAGAAATTGTAAGTATATCTATAAATATAAAAAGTATTTTTGCTATAAGTTTGGTTAAAACACACATGACTATTTCAAGCAAAAATTATCATATCATATTATGGGTTTAAAAAATTTATGGATGTAATATTTATATATGTAAAAATCTAGAATAAATTACGGTAACTGATCCGTTTGATTGCAAGCTTCTTACATTTTACATGTATACACTGTTAACTCTAAACAACACTGTGATAAATTAAAGATGTGGATTGTGATCCAAGGGCCAACATTGAAAAATTATTACAATAATGAAGAGGTATAGATTAAAAGCCAATATAAGAATAGGTATGGAATTTTAAACATTTAATCAATTAATCTAAAAGAAGGCAGAAAAAGAAGAACACAGAAATAAAAAGCAAAGGAAACAAATTTAAAAACCCTATAAAACAGTAGGTCTAAATTCAGCCATATTAATAATTACATTAAATGTAAATGGACCAAACACTTAAGTTAAAAGGCAAAGATTTTTTCACAGTGAATAAAAAAGTAAGACCTAATGATACACTACCTTAAAAAGGCACACTTTAAGTACAAAGACACAGATAGGTTGAAAGCTAGTTTGAAAAATATGCTATGCAAACAGTAAGCACTAGGAGACTGAAATGGTTGTACAATGTCAGATAAAGTAGCATGCAAATGAGGCACATGCCTGAAACCATGGGTTTAAGATCACCATAGGCAACTTGGCGAGACCTTGTCTCTACAATAAATTTTTAAAAGTTAGCTGGGCATGGTGGTACACACCTGTAGTTCCAGCTTCTTGGAAGGCTGAGGAGGAAGGATCGCCTGAGCCCTGAAGGTTGAGGCTGCAGTGCCAGTGAGATTGCCTCTGCACTCCAGCCTGGGCAACAGAGTGAGACTCTGGTTAAAAAAAAAAAAGGTAGTAACCAAGCAAAGTAATAAAGGCAGAAGCTTTATGATACAAAGGTGATACACAAAAAAATATATCATCAAAACACATCTAGCACAGTTTCAAAATACATAAAACAAAAATTGACTGAATTAAAGAAATGAATCCATAGGTGGATATTAACTTTTTTCTCTCAGTAACTGATAGAAATAGACTAAAAAGGATCAGTAAAGATATAGAATATCTGAGTGATGCTAAACCACTTTGACTTAGTTGACCTTTATAGGCCATTGGCAGAATATCCTTCCTTTTCAAGTACACATTGCATCTTACAGTAAACCTGAATAGACCATTTGTTAAGCCATAAAATAAATCTAAATAGATTTAAAAGAACTGAAAACATACAATGTCTTCTCTGACCACAATGGAATTAAATTATAAACATATAATAAGATACCAGGAAAGAAACCAAATACATGGAAATTAAACAACACAGTTCTAAGTAACCCGTGGATCAAAGAAAAAATTATGAGGGAAATTAGAAAGTATCTAGAACTACATGAAAATGAAAACATCATATGTTAAAATTTGTGGGATGCAGCTAAAACAGTACTTAAAAGAAATGCTATAACTTTAAACACATATTAGGAAAGAAGAAAAGCATAGAGTCAATGATTTATATTCCCATTTTAAGAAGCTAGAAAAAGAAGTGCAAGCCCAAAGAAAGAGAAAGCAATAAAATAATAATGTGTTAGTTATATTTTATTTTCTGTATTTTTGATGCTCTTGCATCTGGACCTTTGTTGACCTAAAAGGGACTGTCCCTCTGGAGTTAGTTAATCCATAGAGATAGTAAATAACTTGCTTTTGAGCACACCTTTTATATGCAGACCAATTAATCTTGAGTCCATACTCCCATTTCCCTCCTTAAAGATGTACATTGTGATCCATCTCCCCCTCTAATTACCACAGGGCAAGGTACTGGACAACTAGGGACCACGCCTAGAGCCCAAAGCCTGCAAAAACTACTCAAGTCATCTAATCCTAAATCTGCTTAGATTGCTTACCTTGTTTCACCTACTTTTTTCCTGTGAAAACTGCAGGAAAGTCTCTTGCTCACAGTTCACCTCTCTCTCCGACTGCTCATCTCACCTCAGCACCTTCCCTTGTGGTCTTGTATGGTAGGCCATGCCTGTCATTCCTAGGAGACTGTAAGTATAATAAAAACCTTTTTCCTTCATGGCAATTATTTCCATGTCTACATGTCTTACAATACCTGATTAAAATAAATCCCAGGTACTATTGAAACAAGTAAAGATATGAGCAGAAACCAATGAAATTCTAAACACATAGAGAAAATCAGCACAGCTAAAAGTTGGCTCTTTGAGAAGGCAAAACTGATAAATGTCTAGCCATAGTAATTAAGAAAAAAGAGCACACAAATCACCAATATCAGGAATAAAAGAGGGGCTACCACTCTAGATCTTACAGCCATTAAAATGATAATACAGTAATACTATTTTACACCAATAAATTTGACTAATTAGATAAAATAAAGTTATTGAAAACTACAAGTTATCATAGCTGTATAAGATGAAATAAGATATTATGCACACATTAATTTGGAGATGATTTTAAACATAAAGAAAAGTTGCAAAATTATCACAGAGGGTTTTCTTATACCTTTTATCCATGTTTTCCTTTTGTTTAGCATTCATTCAAAATTTCAGCTTGATCTTGGACAAACCACTAAAGCATTCTAAGCCTCAGTTTCCTAATCTGTAAAATGGGAATAATAATGGGACCCATTTCTCTGAGTTGTCATGAGGACAAATGAGAACACTCATGAAGTAGTTAGTGGAGGGACTGGCCTACAGTTGGTGCTCAATAAATGCTTGTTTTCTTCTTATGTTGTTTCCTTCTTATGCTGTCCCTGTATGAAGGACTATCACAGTCAGTGTAAGAAATATTCCTTTAATTGAGCACCTATTTTATGCCAAGTACCGTTAGAGGCACTTTGTTATTTTGAAATCTCATCATAACTCTTTGACAAGTACTATTATTCCCACATATAAATGAAGAAGCTGGGGTCTACAAAGATTAAGAGAGTTACAAGGCCACACTGGCTGCATGAAAGGAGTAAGGTTTGACCCAGACATGTCTGACTTCAAAGGCTGTGTGTTCCCGACTGTATCCACCACTCTGCTGCTTCCAGAAGCATATGGCCTTCGACGTAGAGTGGCATTTGCGGATGTTCAATGTTTTCCTCCTTTTGGAAGATGTTAACTGACATCAGTGATGTCTTTAACCATGGCACAATGAAATCTGTTTTTCTATGGGTTTTTGTCTTATAAAATTGGAGATGATTTTCTGGGGGGAACAGTTTTTTCTGGCTGTACTGACCTCATGCGTAAGTAGACAACCTCTTCAATGTTCTATATGGGATTGCACAGTTTTGTTAGCTAAATCTCTAGATCTAGTGTGATCATGTAACTCCTGGCACGGGGCCATACCCGGAGTGGGCACTTGATAGATATTTGCGTAATGAATGAACTGGAGGACATCACTGCACTCATGCTAGACCTTTCCCCCCGTCCTGTTTCTTCCTTATTATCCTGGGTCACGCTAAAACGGCTTATACCTGGAACCCTTTGTAGGTGCTTTGTGGGGGCTGGTGGCACTTAGAGCTACAGATAGATGTGTGGTAAAGGGAGAGAATCAGCTGCGAATCAGCTGACCGCAAGATTCAGCCACAGTTGAATCAGTGAGCAGTCCATGAATCCCAAACGATAAGCAGCAGGGTGTGGGGCTCTAGGAGGGATGTGGGACCTCACAGGATGGCTCTGGAATGTCGGTTGCAGACTGGATGCTACTTAAACACAGATTTTCTTTCTTTTCTTTTTGAGTTGGGGTCCCATTCTGTCACCCAGGTTGGCGTGCAGTGGCACACTCAGGTCACCCCAGAGTCGACCTGCTGGACTCAAGCTATCCTTCTACCTCAGCCTTCCAAGTAGCTGGAACTACAGGCATGCGCTACCATGCCCGGCTAATTTCTGATTTATTGAAGAGACGAGATCTCGCCAAGTTGCCTGGGCTGGTCTCAAACCCACAGGCTCAGGCAATCCACTTGCCTCGGCCTCCCAAAGTGCTGGGATTGACAGCCTGAGCCAGCAATCTGGCCGGCAATCTGGCTATAATTTTTAAATTTTTTGTAGAGACAAGGTCTCACTATGTTGCCTAGGCGGGTCTTGAACTCCTGGTTTTAAGCAAACCTCCAATCCTCCTGCCTCAGCCTTCCAAAGTGCTGGGATTACAGGCATAAGCCACCGTGCCCAGCCTCAAACACAGATTTCTATAACAAATCTTTCCATCTCGCTTTGTACTCCCACACGAAACATGAACAGGAGTGTGTCAGAGCACTGGTCTTAGGAGGTGGCAATTCATCCCGCCAGAAGTCTTTACAAATATTTTCTTTGACATGTTGACCCCCAGCAAAAGAATTCCCCAAAACTCCAGAATAGTGTCTTGAAAACTAAATAGAGAGGATTTAGAAGGGAACAAAATAGCTGATAGGCCCATTTTACTAAGTCAAAGGTGAGGTTTTGGAACCTTAAAAGTAGGGTACTCTGCTTATTTTTACAGACTGTCTGCTTGTAGACAGCCTTGGTTTCAGGTTGGTAAGTTCTGCCTCAATTACTGCAGATCGAGGGCAGTTGAGGACAGAGAAAGAGAGAAGGGGCAGAACCTTAGAAGGTTCATTCAGGCCAGGCTCTGTGGCTTGGCCTGTCATCCCAGCACTTTGGGAGGCCGAGGCAAGTGGATTGCCTGAGCCGGCAGATTCGAGATCAGCCTGGGCAACTTGGTGAGACCTTTTCTCTACAATAAATAAAAAAGTAGCTAGGAGTGGTAGTGCGTGCCTGTAGTTCTGGCTACTTGGAAGGCTGAGGTGGAAGGATTGCCAGAGTCCAGCAGGTCGACGTGGGGGTGGCCATGAGTGTGCCGCTGCACTCCAGCCTGGACCACAGAGTGGGACTCCGACTCAAAAAAGGTTCATTCAGAACAGACTCTGGAGCACTAGAAAGGAGGCAGCTGTAGGGCAGTAGTAACAAATAGAAATTAGTAAACAGGAAAAAAAAATCCTGTTAAATCTTAGAAACACTTGAAAAATAAAAACAGAACCCCAAACATAAGAAACCAAGAGAAAAAAACCTGAAAGACCTCTATTCCTATAAATAAAATTTCTGAAATCTTGTGATTGTGTATTTAATATAAATAACATACTATTCCCCACAAGTGAAAGGTGGGATAAAGTCAAAGGTCATCTGTCCTGGACACAGCACTGCTCAGGGAGGGAGACCTTGAGACCAGAGTTTGCATTCCTTGGGCAAGTCACTCAACCACAACCTGCTTCAGTTTCTTCAGCTATGAAATCCAAAATCCCTCCCAGTTTTATGACTCTGACAGGGAGGAGAAGAAAAAAGAAGTTTGCTTACATCTGCCCAATGTCTGGTTCCCAGCGCACAACCAGAACAAGGCCAGAACAGCTGGCCTTCCAGAGGGTCATCATGTGAACACAAGGTGGGATACAACACAAAACAAACACGACCACACTGATCAGAGGAAGCCTTTCATTAACGGGGGAGAGTACAGAGACACAGAGAAGGAGAGGCACGCTGGCTTTGGCACAGACAGCAAACACATGAGAGATCGAGGCAGAAAACCAGTCTCCAGGAACTGCCCTGGATTGGGCTATGCTGTCCTGTCTTCTCTACCTGGTGGGAGTTCTGACCAGGTTTCTCTTCAAGACGTTCATCCAGGAATGCAAAATAAGGTCACATGGACCCTGCTCTGCCTCCTCGGACAGGAAGGTGGAGGGAGAAGCACAGCAGGATTTCCCGGGCAACGAATGTTAAGATGGCCATCCTGCGCCATGCCCTGTGTAGGGGTCTGGCAATGGTCACCCCTACATTCCTATGTTGAAACCAAATCCCCAGTGCGATGATGCTAGGAGGTGGTGCCTTTGGGAGGTGAATAGGCCATGAGGGTGGAACCCTCATGGATGGGATTAGTGCCCTGATAAAAGAGGCTCCAGAGAGCTGCCTTTGTCCCTTCCGCCATGTGAGGACATAGCAAGAAGAGGGTGCCATCTATGAACCAGGAAATGCGTCCTTGCCGGACACCACATCTGTCAGCACCTTGATCTTGGATCTTGGATGCCCCAGAAGGCACCATCTATGGACTTCATATTTCTCATGGAGAAATAAGTTTTTGTTATGTGTAAGCCACCCGGTTTATGGTATTTTGCTGTAGCAGCCTGAAGGAACTGAGACAGGACTCAAACATTCCTTCCTGACTTCCACTGGAACACGGCTCCCGCTCTGTGACCACAGTCTTCCGGGCTCCATTCCTTGAGCTCTGAGTGGGCTCGACTAAGTGAAATATGGAAAAGGAAAAACAGACTGGGGATTTGACCAGACTTGGTGTATACCAAGACATCTGCAGCGCTGCTCTCAGAAAACCTTCCAGCGAGTACACAAATCACCTTTTCCAGGGCCCTAGGTCTGAGGCCTCTGGTTCTCCCACAGGCCCCGGGGTGCAGGAACTTCAGGCTGCTCACGCCTGCCTCTCCCAGTGGCATTTCCTACCTCGACTTTGGCAAAACATCCCACGTCCTATAACCTGGCCTCCACTTTGAGTTTCTCCTTCACTTTGGGAAGTGGAGGACAGTAAATGAGGATGAGGACTGTCGATTCTTAGTCACCCTGCATGTGGGTTCTTGTACCCTGATAGCATTAGTTTATTTTATTATGTTTTTCTTTTTTTCTCACCACCTACCGCAAGTTCTACCAATGGTATTCTTTAAAAGGACACTAGTGGTGGGCACGGGGGCTCACGTCTGTGATCCCAGTACTTTGCGAGGCTGAGGTGGGAGGATTGCTTGGACCCAGGAGTTCAAGACCAGCCTGGGCAACATAGCCAGGCCTCGTCTCTACAAAATAATAATAGTAATAATAATAATAATAAATAGTCGGGGTGATGGCGATTCACTGTAGTCCCAGCCGCTCAGGGGGCTGAGGCAGGAAGATGGCTGAGCCCAGGAAGTCGAGGCTGCAGTGAGCCGTGATCGTGCCGCCGCACTCCAGCCTGGGCGACAGAGTGAGACCCCAACAAACCTCCAGCAAAAAAATAAAAGAGAGACACCAGCCCACCCGGACCGAGAGCTCAGTCTACCTCACGACAAGCGCAGGAAGCCCGTCTCCCGGCCGCACCGGCCGCTCCCAACTCGGCGCGGGAAGGCGTCCGCGCGTGGGCTCGGAGGCAGGACAGGTCTGCTCTCGCCCCGCCGCCGGTCGCAGCCCTCGGGCGGGGAAGGGGCTCCTCAGCAGCGGGCCCGGCCGCGAGGGCCCCCGGCCCCCCGCACGCGGGGGCCCGGCCGCCGCGCTTCCCGCGCGGGCCCCGAAGACGCCCGGCCCGTCCTCGGCGTCGCGCCCGGGCCCCTCGGGGAGCCGCGGCTGGGCGCGCCACCAGCGCATTCCTGGCCGGGCAGCCCCTCCCCCGGCCGGCCGCGGGGCTGGCGCCTCCCCGCCGGGCCGCGGCCGTCTCGCGCGGGCGGCGCGGCGGGCTCGGCGCGCGGCGCACCTGGACGCGGCCGAGGCGGGGCGCCACCCCGCGGGCCGCGCGGCGCTCCGGCCCCCCCCCCCGCCCGAGCCGCTCCCGCCGGCGGCCGCGCGCCGCGGCCCGGACTCGGCGGGGAGCCGGGCGGAGTCGCCTCCCTCCCCCGGCCGGAGGACTCCGACCGGCAAGATGGTGCCCGGCGCCCCGCGCGCGCTCCTGCTGCTGCTGCTGC
>CAUYQG010186619.1:0-13267 GCA_963574415.1 Tarsius wallacei
TAGAGATGCAGAATCCTTTACATTTTCTGGATTTTTCATTTAGGTTCATATATTTGCTTCTGTCTTAGACTATAACTCCTTAAATGTAGAAAGGAAGGCAGTGTGATGTAGTGATATGCAATGCAACATAATGGAAGAAGCAGAGAATTTAGACATATGGCACACTTGGGTTTTAGTTCTGCCTCTACCTCTTAGAAGCCTTAAACCCTCATTTGTAAAATGGAAATAATGATAATCCATTTTCCTAGCAATTAAATTTAATTCATGTAAAATGTGCTTGAACATAGTGTGTCAGCAACTATTTGTTTATCGAATATACTAGAAGTATACAACTTTGGAAAGAACCAAAAGGATCATCTAATTCAGCCATTCCACCCCCTTCTCCACTCTCGCCACTTTATAGATGAGGAACCCAAGGCCCAGAGAAGAGAAGGGGCTTGCTCAAAGTCACTCAGCTTGTATGATTTTGCCTGCTCATGTTATGATTCCCAGCCCAGTATCTTTTCCATTATGCTATTTTGGAAAACAAATATGACTCTCTTCTCTGACTTTAACACTTACTGTTCTTACCATAAATTTGGCCCCTGAGTTGGCAAGATCATAGTACTCTCTTGATATCCTGTGTGTCTTGCCTTATCTTCTGAAATAGGCTGCATGTTTCTTAAAATAAAATCATCTTAGACTTCTCATGTATGCCATGCAGCATTGAGCACAGTGCTGGGTACAGAGCAAGATCCCTAAAAGCTTTTGCTGATAGAAAAGTGTTTGACCGGTTCTTGGGACCTACAGAAACACCTTCAGTGTTCCCCTTGTCTCTCATTCTGATAAAGCTACTGGATATCTATTCAATTGTTCACAGAGAAGTAGATTTTTCCGTTGAAGGTCTTGGTGGACTCTATCTCAGAGCCATACTAAAGGACAATGATACCCTGAGGAGGGTACTTAAAATAATGCCCTTCCCTGATATGAAAGGAGCAGCAGTGACATACTACAGATCTGCCGTCTAAAGTCACGAGTGAAAGAGCATCTAATGACCCAAATGAAGGGAAGGAAAAGGTGGGAGTTCAGGGTTAGAGGGAGAAGAGAAGTCAATTTGAGATTTTATGTTCAGAATCCCTTTAAACAACACATGTGACATCCACTAACTGAGTCAGTAGGGGCTCCTGTCAGCATAGTTATGCAAAAGAAAGGAAGTTTCTCTTCAGTACAGTTGTTCAAAAGAAGGAGGATCATTTATTATTATTTGGAGTTACTGCTTGTTTGATTTTCTCAAAATCATTGAAACTCTCTTATGATTATGAAAAATCATTAAGAAAATTTAGCTTCATTGAAAAATGCAATCATGGTATTATTATCACATTGCCTCTATAGGTAGAGCTGCTTTGTATGATCATTTTGATTATATGTGTGTATATATGTATATACATATATTAATATATATACATACATATGGATATTTTGATTGTGTATTCTATTTTCCACATTTTAAATGTGCAGAGGTTTCCCTAGTAGTTAATATTGTCTTTAAACGCTTTCACAATATTGGATTGTTGCACTGAGTGGAATACATCTAGACCTTACGCCCTTATGAAATGCAAATGATCTCAGATTCATTCTTTTTTTCACCCTAGGAAAAAGATGGGGAATGCACTTGTTCCCTCCCAAATGAAGTAATTTAATCCTTGGGCTCTGTGAAATGGGATTTCCCAACATTAAACACTAATGAAAAATACATTAGTGTTCAGTGTCAGGAGCTCTAGAACACCAGTACCAGGGGTTTAAGAGTCACATGCACTCACTTCCAAATGTATTTGGCAACCATACACTTCTGTGCCCAAGAGAGAGACACAAGGGGGGAGGGGAGTGGTGATTATGCAAATGTGGATATCCAGACATACTTATAAAGCTTTCTGAAAGTAAATTAAGTTTTCAGATGGAAAGGTCTAATTCACATAATATACTTGGATAGGAGCCAGTTTCAGGTTTGAGGCCCTAAAATAACTTGGTAAGATAATTTCTCAGGGGCAAAATTCCTCCAAACTGTAGATCTAAGACATTTTAGGTGTGGAAGAACTGTTAACAGAAGTATAAGCCTTCAGAAACAACATTGCCCTTGTCTCCAAAAGGTAAGTGAGAAAAGAAAATTGTCATGCATACTTTTTCTCTTTTTGCAAATAAACCTTATTTTAGATCATGTGTTAGAGAAAGTTTTCACCAGAAATTAGAGTATCTCTGCTCAAAAAACACTCTGTGAGAACTTAATCCGGGTATTTATCTAAGTATTTTGCCTCTTACATGTCATTAACACATGCAGTTAGTTCTGTTACAAGGTACTGCATGCATTTGTAAAACATACTGCACCGTGCATTATTGTACATAAAAAGGGGTTTATGGGAAAAATGAGATTAGGAGCACACTGCTCAGAAACATTATCAGTGATACATTAAGAAAAGGGAAGCTAATAAGAACGGTGACATAATTTTACACATATTAATGGTTAAGAAATACATGAATGCCACACCAAATATGATACTTTACCTTTAAAAATAGCAGAAGTTTGCTGCAAAAATGGGTGTTGGAAAGGTTGTAGATTGTTATTGTGAAGTGGTACAAGGAGGGTTATCTGACTAAGATGTAAAGTTCTAACATCAAATGTAGGTGGATGAAGCTCCCAACAAACATGGCGGACTGAGATAGCTGGTGGATGTTTGGGTGCACACATGTGCCCATTTTGTGTATAAGTCCTTACAAGGCTCATCCAGCTGTATGCAGTTTTCTTCATTCATTTTGTGCTTTTAACAGATGGACTCACACATAAGCAAATGCAAAATTTGTTTTAAGTTCAAATTGTTCTAAAACATACCAATAGCAAGGGAACAAATCAACCTTTTCAAAGCAAGTGTTGTAGCAGAACTGACTGTAAATGCAAAATAATTTTCTGTAGATGTTAAAAATAAATATTGTCAGTATTTTAGTAATGCCCAATAGATCACTTTTCTTGAAAAAATAGACTGAAGTAGACACATGCTTGTTTTTTCCCAGATTCATGCACGAACTTGATCCTTCTTTACTTTATTGACACTATAACAATATCTCCCAAATATTTTTTACCCCAAAGTTACTATGCAGTGTGTGTTGCCAAAAAGGGCACATATATTCCTATAGCTCTGGGGGGGGGGTGCGGGGGAGAAGCCACAGAGAGTCAGAAACCATGTCTGTACTTTCTGGCCTTAGTCTATGTTTCATTATCCCATTGGCCAAGGGAGTGGGCAGCTCCACAATTCTGTAATAAAAAAACCCCTGAAAACCAAGTTTTTTGTTCTACTTCGTTTGGAAGCAAAATCTAACCTGAAGTGATATGAGGATACATTTGGTCTTTATTTATCTCAGTTAGTGAATTTTTATACACTTAGCTGTGAAAGTATTAATGCATTTTATTTAAGGGTGCTGGCACACACCCACTTTGGGGGTTACATAACATACAGTATATGCAGGGCATTACCTTTGTAAAATCTGAAAAATTCTAAATTCTGAAACAAGTAGACCTCAAAGATTTTGGATAAGAGATTGTGGGCCTGTATTAGTATTTAGCCACCTTCCTGAACTCTTATGAGGCAAGAGTAATTAATGCTTCTGAAGACACCAAGGGTTATTGCCATAACTACTTATGTCAAGTTTCTCAAGGCCAATTATAAGCCTGTGGTTGGCTTTTCTGAGCTGTTCACTCTTCTATGCAGGAGAGGGGATAAAAGGAAACAGGTTTAAAGGAAAGAGGAGAGGTTTATCATTATTAACTATTGATTCTAAATATATGTTACTACTCTACAGTATTTTACTTGTCACAACTTGTGAGGAGGTAGCTTATGAATTTGCATATTATGGCCAATATCCATTAACTTCATAGTGCTCAGTGATTATCAAATGAGTCTTAAGTGTATCTGGCTGTGGACACCTCTATTCTCAACCTTATAATTATTATCAGAGGCTCAAAGAATCAAAAGGTAAGAAAATTGGTTTTCAGAAGAAAATGGAGTGAGCAAATATAGTTTATCACTTTTCTGGCTCAGATAAAACTGTTTTGATATTAATGTACCAATAGCCTTTAATAAAAGCAGATTTATTAGTTAAGTAAACCACTGGACTGAGAACAGAAATAAAATTTATTAAATAGCTGATTTTTAATAAATATTTGTGCATATATGGGCATCTGTATGAGCGGGTCACAGGCAGCAACAGAAAGAGGCAGAAGGAGAGAGAAATGGAGAGGGGAATTCGCAATTAAATTAGATGACTGCAGAAGAAGAGTCACAGACGCTCTGGGGGAAGGTTAACAAATTTTAATATTTTATTACCTTACATAGGTTCAATCTGGTTCTGGATTACTGCTCTCTGCACGACTCCTGCAGCCCTAGATACTATGCACTATCTTTGAGATTGTCAAGTACATCCCTTTGAGACTCTGAATGGTCCTCTTACTAAGCCGGCAAGTAAGATAGTATGCTCTTTTAATTTCTGTCAGTTAGGTTGATCTATGTTACAACCACAAGAAATAAAGGTCAACACGGAAGCACCTACAATCCTTTGACATGTTTGTGCTGAAATTTATATTTGTACTTCAATCTCTCCATAAGCTGATGCTTATCCCCAAAGCGTACTTCCAGAAAGTTCGAGCTTTCTATTTTCTAGATCTCATTAATATATTTTCCTGTTCTCCAATTTGTTGTGCAAGCATAAAAATGAGTTGAATTGCACAGAGTCACTCTCCCCTAGCCCATTTCTTTCTGTCATTGTTATAGTGGGAGTCCAATTGTGCTGTGCACATTATTGGCATTACATAGAATAATTAGCCAATCTTAGGCATAATAGTCAATATTCCTGTCAATATGTGACTGGTTTGTTAACTCAATCAACTGTCTGACATAGATTAAGACAAATAACCTAGGACTTTACAATAAAAGAAATAGAAGGTTGTGGTAAATGTTATTTTGCTTAAATTACTGAAGTGCTCATACTATCAAATCTTCTTGATTGTGAAAGTACAGAATGGACACATTTCTGGTTATATTTCCAGAGTAGTTTAGTAATGTTACAAAAAGAAACATGAAGCCAATATATTTGTTACATTAGAAAATCGTCATTTTTTTAAGAAGAATGGTAAAGAGCTCTACTTTATGATACAATTTGGAATTTTAAATGTCAATATTTAAACAATTAAAATTAGTGGTTAAAATTGTTAGTCAACAATTAAAGTTAGTGATTGGTCAGAGCCTTTTTTTTTTTTTTTTTTGAGTTGTAGTCTCACTCTGTTGCCCAGACTGGAGTGCAGTGGCCGCTCCCGGACACCGCAGCCTCGACCTGCTGGGCTCTGGCGATCCTTCCGCCTCAGCCTTCCAAGTAGCTGGAACTACAGGCGCGTGCTACCACACCCAGCTAATTTTTTGATTTATTGTAGAGATGAGGTCTCGCTTGCCCAGGCGGGTCTCGAACTCGTGGGCTCAGGCAATCCACTCACCTCAGCCTCCCAAAGGCGCGGGATTACAGGCTAAGCCACCAAGCCCGGCTACCAGAGCCTTTTTTAACTATGATCTTGAAATAAACTCTATTATTCATTATGTACCATGAAACATGAAATAGATAATTGCCCTGTTTTATCTTACTCTGACAATGATGCTGTGGCTTCCATTATTAGCCAGTGAAGTATATCAAAAAGAAAATATAAAAAAGTAATGATCCTTAAAAGTTTAATATTTAGTTTATAGTCAAACTAAAGTTGTATGTAGGTATTTCAATTATTTTCAATCCCCAAGTTCATTATTTATTTGCAAGTAGGTAATGGAAGGTTATTAATTAATTGACAGTGAATCATTTAATAAATTAGCTAGTAAGAGGTATTCTAGAATTTTACAAAGTTTTCATTTTCAGGGCTTCATTTCTATAACACTATTATAAGTGGTCAACCTATATTTTTTCAAAAAGCAATGCATGAAAATCATTCTGATGTTATTTATGAAAATGGAACTCTGAATGTTTGAAGCACAAATCAGGAAAACATTATGACTGTGTCTGAAGTTCTAAGAAAAATATTTTTCAAACTACCATACGTTAAGTAGTGAGGGCATGCTATGTAAAGAATAACTGAAAACAAAAAGCGAACGACAAAACATTCTAGAGGATAAAAACAAAGCATAGAGACTAGGGAAGCCTGGGAAAAGTTTTATCCCCTTCCCAAACTTTTCAAATAAGGACAGAAGAAAAAGTTCTGATTACTAATACCACCATCTAATCATAATTGTCTGGCTATTTGGTGAGAAATGTCCCCCGTCACTCTGGACTTCCTCCCTGACAGCACAACTTTAAGAACAAATGTCCACCCATGGATACCTGGTGACATGATAGAGAGGAACTCTGGCATCTGTACTTGGGGGCTGAACACGTACATAGCCCCAATCTGTACATGTTCTTCCCCATGGGAAAAGATGGCACTGTTACAGAAGTGTTCACAAGACCCAGAGGATTCTCAAATTTATCCCATGTTTTGGTCTCTTGTTCTGGTTCAACAGGGCTCAGCTACAGGATCAAAACACTGTGATCACTTGTAATTCAGGGTGATGCCTCTAATAGTACCGTTCTCACTGAGTTGCATTTGGATGTGCTTTCCTGACTGGGAGAAAAAGGGGTGGGGTCATAGTTAGTGACAAGAATCAGTTACAACCCTGATCTGATTAAGCATTTTAATAGCTGATTTCCATAACCACATACTTGTAAAATAATTCTACACATACCATGGGTGTAATGAACAAGGCTTGTTTATTTATTTCCTTAAAAAAAAAAGAAATGAGGGGAATTTAAAAAAACATCTTGGGGGGTGTTTTATACATATACATGTCATTCAAATGTGCTGGGGCAAAAATTTTTTAAGAGTTAAGAACTGTGGTCTTAATGGTTTCTGGTAGAACACTACTGACTGCCACCAAACTTTCTGACATCTTTTGGGTTACTGAAGAAGACTCCTAAGAAGTATGAGCAGGAAAATAACAGTTCTGTAGGAAGGAAAAAGAAAGTTTTATTTCCACTCTTGCATTCCAGTTATACACATACTTGTCTTGTATCAAGATCTAGGTCTGAATCATCTTTATATCTCCCACACACAGCTCATAATTTTATTCAATACAGGTTGATTATTTTCTTTATTTGCAAATTTAATTAATTTGAGTGAATTCAAAATTTTAAAGTTTGACTTCAAGTTTTATTTTACAAAAATTTGTGGTAACTGTGGTAGAAGAGTATTTTATGATGTCAAATAACTTAGTTGATTGAAATCTTTACATTGCTACCAGCTGTTTTGGCATTGTGTGGGCACAGTCTGTATCTGAAAAGTTTTCTGCCTGAAATGTTCATTGATTGATTCTTTCATTATTACAAATTTTCATCTTCTTGTTTTTCAACATGGTATTTTAGTGAGTGTTAAATAGAGCTATTTTTTGGAGATGTGCCAACATTGAGACCGATTACTAAGCCTATCTTATAAACTTTGCTTATGCTAAGCTATGCATATTTAACTCATTTTATTTTTCCTTCAAAATCTGATTCATTCTCTCAATTACATTACTGCTTATCTCCCTGGACTCCCTCCAATTTAACTAGGTCTTTATGATTCCCCAAACAAAATACAGCATTCTGGATGTGCATCACCCAGAATACAAAAAAGTTATCTGATAAATTCTTTTGTAATGATGTCTTTTCACATGTAGCCTCAAACTATGTATAGATTGCACTTGAGACTTCATTAACTGGAAGATGGCTAATGAAGTCGTGAGAAAGCAGCTCAATTAGGAAATATACTGATATATTGATATAGATGTGTCTGCTAGTGGACCAAGTGAAATGTCTATCAAAATAAGTAAATTAGTAGAATCTACTAATATAATGTTAGAATAGACTGAACAACGGTGAATTCAGACAGCCCCCTGCCCCTGAAATTGATGTAACATATAGATGCCTTAGGAAAGCTAAAAAAATTTAGCTCTTCTCAAAGAGAAGAAATTCAGCCTGCATAAACAGAAGGAAAAGAATGCAAACGTGTTGAGGATACTATTAAAATACAAGACTTCAGTACTAAATATAGTTGGTAATCTTAGAAATTAAAATATTTCATAAGGAATGATTGATAAAGATTTCCTTAAAGCAAGTATCTTAAGCAACTTAATTCTTACTTAAGCTCATTTAAATTACTGTTTTTTAAAAGATACTCAGAAGAAATATTTTGTTTGACAGGTGAGATACTGAGAGGGACAGAGGATTAAACACACATTATTTATGTGAAGTAGTTTCTCAAGAGACCTCTTATAGTGCCTGGAAGCAATGAATGAGTGCCCATGAACTCTGTTCTGTGAATGAATACTGGGAATCTGCAAGAGATCTGATCACAGAGTGTGATCTGGGTTCATGGATGATCATGCTGACAACCTCGATTTGATTCAAGATTGCTTTTATTTTGGTTTACTTCTGAATGGCAAAAAAAACCCAAAAAACCCCAAACCCCACAAAGAATGGAAATAAAATTAAAATGCAAGCATATGTACATGGTTCCATTTTGCTTTCCTTGTACTTCATGAAGACAAGCCTTCATTTGCTGGTTTTGGCCTGCACAAAGTGAGATGTCTTTAATGCAGGGAGAACACAGTACTATGGGATTGCTGTCTTTTATACTCCCAGTCTCATCAGCTTTTGGAGACTGCTTATGTAAAACATAATTCTGCTACACAGGAAGTCATGTCACCCAGGCTTAATGTCTAGTTCCCTGATCAAAGTCTTGCTATGGCAGCACTAGGGCAATTTCCCCTTATCTGTAGTTACAATACAGGGCCTGATGTTTCCCATTCTGAGAAGATCTGGCCGTAGTGCACCACAGGGCCTTCTAGCAGTAATCATACAAAGTTGGTTACAAGTCAAGTTATACAAATGGGAAATATACAGGATATAAGGTCAAGTTTCATCCACTAATGAACTATACTATTCTTTAAAATAGGACTCATGTTCCTTATAACTTTCAAAAGAAATGATGGAGAAGCGGAAGGAGGAATTAACCTAATCATTAATGGAACACTTTGTATTCAGAAGTATACAAAAAGGTAGTGTCTCAGTTTCATTTGTTTCTTTTCAATAAGGTGAACAAAATGTATATTCTCTGCTACTAATGTACTTACTGGGAGATATTATCTATATACAGTTTGTTTGCATTAGTAAGTACATCGTAACATTCCCATATAACACAGTGATTAAGTTGCAGATGTTAGAATCAGACCTATGCAGATTTAAATCACAGCTCTGCCATTTACTATCAGTTTGATACAAACCTTTTTCAAGTCTTTGTTTCTTAATTTGTAAAATAAAGATAGTAATAAACATCTTGATGTTTTTTCTTAAATTAAATGAGGTCATGTGTATAAAAGAGTAGAGTTCCTGCCACATAGTAAGCACTACATAATATTATTAAATGAATTATCAGATATTGAGACCAACACAATCTATAAAATCAGGTACCATCTAGTAAGTAATCTAAGAAAATCTATCTGACTCCAAGATACTTGATTATTTAAAACTTTTTGTTGATAGTTTGAAAATGCTTTTTTTTACAATTTTCACAGTTTTATTATTTTCTTCCAAAAGTTCTCAGAAGCTATTTTTGAAGTTGTGAGTCAATATAAGAACAGTTGACTCCTATCCTTTCCTCTTCCTCCAAACCACACCAAACACTCTCTATTGATTAGCTTTCTTATTATGCTCTCAGTATCTTTTACTTCAGATAATAGTCTCTATTTCATGATTTTTTATTTAAGTCCTCTGAATGTGTTCACTTGCATTTTCCTCTATACTAAATGATTTGGGGGTATACACACATTTCTAAAGTACCTATTGCAATAACACCTCGGGACTTAGACATTAGAGCAAAGAATATGAAGAAGAACCATTTCCATGAATACAACATTAGTGCTTTGTGTTTAGAAAGCATCTTTCATCTGCATCTCTCAAAGACTTTCACAAATATTATCTGATGCTTTATTCGCTGGGCCAAGCTGCAAGCAAAACTGCCTTTCAAAGAATTCCCTCAAAGTACATCAAACCCCACGAGGGAAGAAGATGTGGATAACTGGTTAAAGTGTCAAGAATGTTCAGAGACATTTTAAAATAGTATATTCAAAAATATCATTCAGCAACTATGACTGCTTCTTAGAAGTAAGGTGTACCATAGGTATAGCAAATAATTAAACAGGAACTTTATCATGTTGGCATCGAGATCTACATCCACATTATAGACTAATGATATTTAATCAATTTTGTAACCATGTATCAATCTAATTTGGCACAGATGACTTGCCTCACAGTGTATCCAAATATATTTATTAAACCATTGAATATTATTGACAGTCCACAGTATGTGTAAAGAGCATGGGCATCAGGCCAAGATTATATGTCAAGTACTTAGCATAGTGCCTGGTGCATGTGATAAACTCAGTTAATATCAGTTATCAATATAATTATTACAGCAATTGTTTCCACTATGAATTGAGATTAGGAAACCAGTTTTCTCTCGAAGAATTCAGTGAAGACTAACATATATTCACATTTGCTGTCGCTGCAGCTATTGCTGCCAGTGCTACTACTTCATTTACTAAGTCTGTTAAGATATAAACAGTAAAGTAAGAAGAAAAGAAAAGCACATTCCTTTTCTCTCTAGGAACAGCAGCTCAAGATTGGGAGAGGTAAGGGTACTCAGATGTTAAGATCTCTTCCTACCTTCCAACTGAAATCATTTACACAGTGTCTTGTTGTCATGGAGACTATGGCTGTGGAGATGTCATTAAAATATGTGGCTAATTATTTTTTTGAGAGAAGACAGAATCAAATTAGGGATTTTTTTTTATTACAACCCAAATGAAATAACTGAGCTACAAAGTTTTAATCAATTGTATTGGTGCCATGAAAACACAGCATTAATCTACATACACTTATTGTGGAAATATCACCAGCTTCATTTAATACTTCTCAGTGTTATTATTTTTGGCCCTCTAGTCTCTCTTATTGTACCTTCTCCTTCACATAAACTAGTATGCTGTAAAATTAGGTTGTTTGCAAAAATAATTGCCATTGTTGTTAAGAATTTGGGTTAAAAAAACAAAAGAAGTAATAGAGAAAAGAAGAAAGAAAAAGAAAAGGAAAAAAGGAAAAATAGAAAAAAAAAGAATGTGGGTTTTAAAGTCTTCTGAGGATATGAATAATTTTCACTTCCAAAAACATACTTCTTGAATGTTTTAAAATCATACAGTGTGCCCATATTACAGATGGAGAATACGAACCTCAGAGAAATTGAGAACCTAATCCAAGGCCTTGGGTGCCATAACATTGAACTGACTCCATTTGCTGCCATTCAGCCATCTCTCCTGGGCTTTAAAACAAACCACACCAACTGTGCTTATATCACACTTGCCATTCATCTTTATTGCAGCCAATTAAGATAAAATGCTGAGTCTGAATCAGCCATGTAATAACTCATAATGAAATCTATGGAATGGGATACTTTATTTGTAGACCCAATTCAACGTGCTCATGCACACATCATTAAATGTTTCTTTTTAATTTTCGGTAGCAAATATCCTCATTCCACTAGTGCCTATATAATTTATGTGATCCATAGTAACAGTCTTTAACTTATTTGGTGTGTCATTTTATCCCAAGTTGATGCTGAAAATATCAGAGGAGATTGCTTAATGGGCTTGCTTTAAAAAGACAACTGAGCAATTTATTGACACTGTTTGTCTTTCTGCACATTAAGGCGTAACTGTATTTACTAATGAAATATTATGATTCTAAAATAAATTTCCATTTTATTCAACAACTGACATTCATGATAACCATCTCTCTACTATAGAGAGTACCAAATTGGTTTCAAATAAATGTTATTAAATAAAAAAGTATTTTCTTAAACTGTGAATCATGTGTAGGGATTTTCCTTCCCTAAATATGTGCTAGAATTTTAACAATAGATAATTATGAGGATGGTTTAGAGTTATGGTAATTCAAACAGCAACTCTAGAAATAACACCACTTCATATGCCTTTCAGTAAAATACCTCTAATGGTTGGTTATATTATGCAAATTAATAGTGTAATGCTCCATGGATATGCCCAAATCAAAAGTCTAAAAATCCTAGGGATACTGGTGCTGGCTTTTAAAAATGTGAATTGTATGTTATTTTATGTTTTATGGATTTGGGAAACTTGTTACACATAAATTATTGTATTATTCACAATACAACATGCTAATGCAATCAATTTGTATAGCATCTCCATTTGAAAGAACTAAAAATGTAAAACAAACAAGCAAAGACACCCTAACACTCCAAACATTACAAATGTCTGTTTCTATAGGAGTGTAGTG
The DNA here is from genome assembly GCA_963574415.1 of Tarsius wallacei. Taxonomy (NCBI): domain Eukaryota; kingdom Metazoa; phylum Chordata; class Mammalia; order Primates; family Tarsiidae; genus Tarsius; species Tarsius wallacei. Next base: position 12,439 of record CAUYQG010186619.1, read on the forward strand.
AGTGAACAATAGAATTTTTTAAAAAATAACTTTTAAAATGATCATTTTGTGCAACAAAGGAAACAACCAAAAGTGAAAAGATAGCCTACTGAATGGAAGAAAATATTTGTAAACCATGTATCTAACAAGAGGTTAACATCCAGAATATGTAAGGAACTCATATAACTCAAAACCAAAAATCAAATAATCCAATTAAGAAATGGACAAAGGACTTTAATAGACATCTTTCCAAAAAAGACATACTATGACCAACAGGTATATGAAAAAATACTCATCATCGCTAATCACCAGAGAAATGCAAATAGAAACCACAAGGGGATACCACTTCAAAAAATAAAGTGTTGGTGAGGATGCGAAGAAATTGGAACCTTTGTGCACTGTTGGTGGGAATGCAAAATGATGCAGCTTCTGTGGAAAACAGTATGAAGGTTTCTCAGAAAATTAATAATAGAATTACCATGTGATTCAGCAATTCTGCTTCAGGGAAAGGAAGGAAAACAGGATTTTGAAGAGATATTTGCATGCCTATGTGCATTGCAACATTATTCACAATAACCAAGAAGTGGAAACAACGTAAATGTCCATTAAGGGAGAAACAGATAAAGAAGACATAGTTCACACATACAGTGGAATACTATTCAGCCTTAAAAAATAAGGAAATCCAGGCGTGCTCGGTGGCTCAGCCTGTATCCCGCGCCTTGGGAGGCTGAGGTGAGTGGATTGCCTGAGCCCGCGGGTTCGAGACCCGCCTGGGCAGGCGAAACCTCATCTCTACAATAAATCAAAAGTCACACATAGCAAGTGAGGGTGAGGCCACGACTGGAGCTTC
>CAUYQG010186621.1:0-18601 GCA_963574415.1 Tarsius wallacei
TGCACCTGTAGTCCCAGCTCCTTGGGAGGCTGAGGCTGACGGATACCCTGGGTAAGACCCCCAACTCAAAAAAATAACTAATATATTTCAAACCTAGCTATCTACATTTTAGTTCTACTTTCCTATTACACAGACAGAAACTTATTCATAAAATTTCTTTTTTCTTCCCTACTGGGCATTTAGCTAGACTAAATTTCCCATCAAACCAGACTAAATTTCTCATAGTCAGGTGGGACAATAACACTGACTTCTGACAAGGAAAATGTGTCTTGATGTCATACATACCCCTTTCAGATCTGACCCATAAAAAAATCTTACCTATCGGGCCGGGCGCAGTGACTCACGCCTGCAATTCCAGCAATTAGGGAGGTGGAGGCGAGTGGATTGCCTGAGCCCATGGGTTCGAGACCACCCTGGGCAATATGGCAAGACCTTGTCTCTAAAATAAATTTTAAGATGTAGCTGAGCATGGTGGTGCTACTTGGAAGGCTGAAGTGGAAGGATCCCCTTAGCCCAGCAGGTCGCAGCTGCAGTGGCTGTGAGCATGCCACTGCACTCCAGCCTGGGTGACCAAAAAAAAAATCTTACCTATATACTCCCACTCTTTAAATATCTTAACACTATCTCTCCACTCTTTTTCATCCATCAGCTCCATATTAGAAAATGATTCTAAGATCTAGAGGAGGGCAGGGGCACAAGATGGACAAATCCTCGGTGCTTGAACGGCAATACTAAGCGTCAACCATCCCTACACACTCATCATTGGATTGTGATCTAATGAAATAAGCACTTTTATTATGTTAAGCCACTGAAGTGGCTATCTATTATCACAGGTAACCTTCCCTAATACAAAGCTCCAACTCAGTATGTCCGATTTTGAACGATTCTTTTTAACTGGCTTCCCTACTTTTCTTTTATTCAGATTCCTAAGCATGGCATAGAGACATATTATCCCTACCTAAATCTTTAGGGCTCATTATTCTCTCACTGTCACTTACCCCTCTTTCATCATCTCACTAATTTTGTAGTATTATTTAGAGAGCTCCATGGTCTTCCACACCCCTGTATCCTATTCAAACAAGATGATCCTGAGTCTGTAAAACCTTCTATGATTAGTCCTGCCCCCATGCACCTGGCTAACTCCTACTGAACCTCAAGTTATGACTCAAAAGTCATCACTGACTCTGAACCTCCCAGCCAGATGACATATGTCTGTTCTGTAATTCCATATTTGCCTATGCTTGCTGCTATCATAGCAATTATCATCTTATACGTTTCTTTGTCTTCCTATTAGACTGCTTTTTAATAAAATAATATATTTTATTTTGTATCTTTAGCAATAAACATAGGGCTTGACTCATAGCATATTATCAGTAAGTGCATGCTAAACAAAATGGATGATGCCATGATAATTACAACATAGGTCAATTTGACTCAATAAATGTGTTGGCCATACACATAGTACTAGATACTTTGGATACTAAAATGGGAAACATGAACCTTGACCTAGCCTACATATAATAGCAAGATATAGAAGAAATATTGTTATAAAACTAAATTTTAATTACAGTTGTGTTTATAGGCTAGAAATTGTACCCACAGATTTAGATACTTTTGATAGCACAGGCTCTGGTGCTTAATAAGAAAAATGAATTTCTCTAATGTTAAATCAATGTGGCACTAGGCTTACTGAACGCAATTTCAATATGTCTTTTAAGTCCAACCCGTTTTCACCATTTTCCCTGCTACTTCTTTTGATCGCACTCTGCTCACTTCTCGCTTTCATTGTTTCCCCGGTGTTTCCACTCTACACTTCCCTCTAGTATATCATTGAGTTGGCTTGTTACCTGAACATCTGCACCTGAATGCTCCACTTGTGCCACAAAGTCAACATGGCTTTGAACTCATCATTTTTCCTCCCTCATTTAGAAGTCTGCTTTCTCCTCTCTTTGAATTCCCAATCTTAGTAAATATCATCAATTACTGTTGATCTTGCCAACCATACGTATGGGAATCTTTGTCAGTCTGGCCACTAAATAGCTTTCAAATATATTTTCTGTTCCCCGTTTTCTCTTTTACCACCTAAGTTTATTTGTTGTCTAGACTGGTGCAATAGCTCAATAATATTTACCTACAGAATTCACCTCTCTATAACCATCCATATACTATTTATACTTTCTGCGAATGGTTTTTGTGATATTCAAACTTGACTGTATTCCTCCAGCATCAATTCCTTCCCCACAGGGTAAAGCCCCAGGTCCTTATTCCAGATCTCTAAGGTCTCATCATACTAGGCTCACTTTCCTGTGTATTCTGACTGCATCAATGATTTGCAGCAAACAGAATATGCAATGCATTCTTGTGCTAGTACAGTCTCTTCTGATTATAATACCCTCTATATTCCGACTTTAACTGGCCTTTCCAGAATCTTAAAAGTATCACTGGTCCAAAATGGATTAGAATGTGATGCCAAATAATATGTTTACTTTCACTTGAGGTATTTTAGTAGTTGCTGGAAGATCAACCTACCTAAGATATGTCCTTGATTTTACCAACTGACAGAAGTTATTAAGCTCTCATACATACTAATAGTAATAATAATTATTAATAATTCAGTATTTACTAAGAAACTGTAGTCTAAATCGACAAATTACTTTTTAAACATTTCTCTGGGATTAACTGCAATCAGTAAGCAGGATAGTTACTATTTGAGGGCAAAGTAAACTTATAACAAAAATGATGATCAAAAATATATATCCTCCATCTCCATCAGCCTGGATGAATATAGGGAAAATAAATTTTCCCGAGCGTAGCCAATAAACATTGACAGAAAGTTCCAGAAATAGATTTGTTCTGGGTCAGAGAAGAGATAAGAAGCTGAAAAAGAGAAAATAACTTAATGGGTAAATACTAGCAAAATGAAATGATCAGGTTCCTTCAATTATTTTAAGAGCATACACGTGCACACACGTGTGTATAATTATTTCAAGAGTGTGTGTATGTATATGTGTGTACACACACACACACACACACACACACACACACACATATATATATATAAACAAATGTATATTGGTTACCAGCAAGATAAAATATATAAAATATCCAGAGACAAAACTTTGCAAATCTGCCAGATAGATAGGTTACATATTCTTAAAAAATAATAATGTCAGCCAGGCTCGGTGGCTCAGCCTGTAATCCCGTGCTTTGGGAGGCTGAAGTGAGTGGATTGCCTGAGCCCGCGGGTTCGAGACCCGCCTGGGCACCTTAGCGAGACCTCATCTCTACAATAAATCAAAAATTAGCCGGGTGTGGTAGCGCGCGCCTGTAATTCCGGCTACTCAGAAGGCTGAGGCAGAAGGATCGCCAGAGTCCAGCAGGTCGAGGCTGCGGTGGCTGGGAGCGGCCACTGCACTCCATTCTGGGCGACAGAGTGAGACTCCAACTCAAAAAATAAAAATAAAAACAAAAAAAAAATGTTATTGATTATCCTGTATCAGAGTGTCCAGGTATGTTGAGCAGAGGCCTATTTACTCTCCATAGACAAGAGAGGCAGTTCAATTTTCTGTGCAAAGAATGGAGCAGAAAGTATACTGAATAACTCATGTTCCATTTTAATCAAAGTATTTTCATACTGCTTATATTTCTATTCTTAATTTCTATGCATCAAGGTGTTCAGTATTTATACCAGTACATTTATTTATTTTTCTCAACATTTTATAACATTATAACTCAATGTGCGCAAAGATTATATTCCTGAGAAAGCAGTGTAAAAATCAAATCACATTTTCACTTAGACATCCACCATAACATCAGAAATGCTTAGTCTTGATTTCTAAGAGATTTTAGTTCAAAGTGGCTTCTCACATGCCACTTCTGGTTCTCTCTGAACTTGCTTCTAACAATACTGTCATTATTATTTAAAAACTTAATTTTTTTACAGTCATAATTTTGCATTACAAGTAATTAGCAGCAGTAGCAGCAGTGACTCAATTCATGCCAAAGAAAAAAGTAATATTCTTTGTAAAGAAGAATCCATATTTCTCAATATTGTACAAGTGCCAGTAAAGTCATTTTTAGATTACTTTTTTATCTCTATAATACAACGTAAGTATTGTTACTGAAACAGTTTTAAGTTGCCTTCTTCTTTTCAGATTGTTGTGCCCTAAATTTCTCCTATACTGAAACTTCAACAATGTCAGAACACCGATAATTATCATAATAATACCATAAATTTGTTTTGAGATACCATCTAGTTAGCATGTTTATTATTCCTATGCAATGTTTGCTATTTCATTATGAACTGTCATCTACCTGAAAGCTTTAAGCCCCCTCCTGCCTGTATGGTATCCCGCAGGAGTAGGCTGAAAGATTTCTTGTTCTGGCTTTAGGTCTCTCCTCTCTATTACTGGATCCCTAGGAATTGATAGTGTCCAAATGCCAGGTAAATGGAGAGTTCCTTCCTGTCTTTTCCCTTGGCACAATGGGCAACTGCAGAGAAAACCCTGTTAAGAAGCTAAGGAGTTCTGAATTCCAAAAATATGTTGTCCTCTCAGCATAGTACCAGGTCCTATTCCTCAGTCCAGTACCATTATGCCTGAAGCACTTTGTACACGCACATGGTTATGACATCTCTGCTTATGGTACTTATCTCGATGCCTTCCTTGTTTGGTTTTACATAGATAGATGTAGAAAACTACAGAAAAGATGCCTATTCTTTTTCTGCCTTCAAGAAAGTGATCTGTCACGTGTGGCCCACTTATTCCTGGGATCTTTACTCAGTGATCTTTCCAACTGATAAATGATCAGTTTTAGAGAGCAAGGAGTCTCAACCACGTACTTTATTTCTTTTCCTTTCCTCCCTCAGAGCAATAAGACTGGCATTTCATTTCATTTTCTTCCAGTCAATGAGTCAACAAATATTTCTTGAGCAACTACTGTAAGTGTCGAGCAAATACACGCTCAGGAATTAGAGTGGTGAGCAAAAGAAATAAAATTTCTGCCCTCATAAATCTTACAGTTTCAAAGGAAGCAGAGGAAAAAAATCATCTTAATCATGTCTCCTGACTACTGAACCACCTCAGACCTCTAAGATCACTTCTGGTCAAGAGGGCCAGAGGAGATGTAAGGCAGAGATGTTATTTCACGTAATGATGGTGCTTTGTTTTGTGGATGTGTCTCTTGTACCAACAACACCTGTCTAGACACCCCTAAGATAATTCCAGGCCACTTCTATTTTCTATAACTGTATGCAAATCATATTGAAATATCAGGTCATGATCTTACTTCTCCACTCCAATTCTCTCCTGTCAGGAAGGAGGTTTTGTAAAATGGATGAAAATATATACAGTGACACAAAAAATACAGAGCTAAATATCTATAGCAGAGAAATGCAAATTAACTTAACCACCATATTATTTTCCTAGCAGGAGATCCCAGCTAATATGAAATTTTATGAGGCATCACAGCATCCATAAACCACAGAAAATAAATAAGTAAATTTCTGAACATTGTGGCATAAATTTGATGTTACCTTTAAATATGAAAAGGAAGTTTGTGATATATATCCATTAGGATCTTAGATTTAACTGGTTATCACTAATGCTTTATTGAAAGACAATTGAAAATTAATATATCTGGTTACATAAAAATATGACTATTAAAGAAAGTTTATGCATGACACTTTTATAGACTTGCCAAGTCCCTTGAATTCAAAATGTGGGACAGATGGTCACATGGTGACTTGTTCTAACTCATGAATGGTTTCTGCTGCTTCACTGATTTTTGATCTTCAGATGGCTTCAGTCTCATTCAGAACGTATAGTAGACAAAAATTTTCAATTGTCTTCACAAAAGGTTACAGAACTTGTTACAACTATGACAAAAAAATCATACAAATTTGATAGACCTAGATCAAACCAAAAACTTACTAAATTGCTATACCTTTCAATGAAAAATTCTGGGTTTAATAGTGAACATAATTTTTCTAAGCACAATATGTTCAAGTCCTGATTTTCTTATACTAAATCTTTTTCATGTATTTATTCACTCATTCAATTCATATTCAGTAAAGTTATTCATTTATTTATTCAGTTATCCTTTTCATCATAACTCTAGATGTATTAGTTTGCCTGGACTATTATAACAAAATTATATAATAGACTGGGTGACTTAAGCAACAGACTTTTATTTTCTCACAGTCTGGAGGCTAGATATCCCATATTGAGGCACCAGCAGATTCAGTTTCTGATGAAGACTATTCCTGGCTTGCAGATGTCCAAATTTTTGCTGTGTCCTCACATGGCAGAAAGAGAGAGAGCTCTGATGTTTCGTTCTTTCCTCATAAAAATACCAGTTCTATCACATTAAGGTCTTACACATATAATCTCACTTAACCTTTAGAAGCCCTTTCCCCAAATACAACCACATTTGGGGTTAGGGTTTCAACATATAAATTTGTGTGGGAGAACAACTCAGTCCCTAACACTGGGTTATCCATTTTGTATCATTATAAAATAAAGTGAATGGTACTTTTGACATTTCATAATAGGACATAACTATTTCTATTCCTTTCATTGCAATAGGCAATTAAAATGTAGATGCTATATCCACCGAGGGGCAAAAGAATTATTGGTCTTAAATTGGCACAATTTTGAACCTCAGTGGCAAACACAGGTTGTAAATATCACTTGCACAAGTTCCAAAGCCAAGCAGTCAACAGTCTGGCTACAAAGCAAAAGGAAGTCATTTTTTCGTGCAGCCTTTGGAAATTAAACTACTCTTCATTATCATTATTAAAATGAGGTGTTGTTTACACTGGATCCTTCAGAACTGATGCCAACAAATCAGATAAAGGTTGAGCATCCTAATCCGAAAATCAGATAATATGAAATGCTCCACAATCTGAAACTTTCTGAGTGCTGACATGAGGCTCAAAAGAAATGCTCTTGGAACATTTCGGATTTGGGGTTTTCAAATTGTGACTGCTTAACCAGTAGAATAAGATGCAAATTTTACAAAGTCTGGAAAAAAAAATGCAAAATCTGAAACACTCTGGTCCCAAGCATTTGCAATAAGAGCTACCTACTCAACCTGTATTTCATGACAGGCATAAGTTGTGTTATGCAAATGTCAGCATTTAAGACAACTACTTACGAGAGTTGCACTGGTTAAATAGCGGTGATCCATTTCTCTTGGTCACCGCTGATTGGAAAGGGCTGTCTCTCATCAAAGGATAGACAAACTGAAGATTAGTCATATTATTCAGACGCTCATGAAGGGGCTACTAGGAAATCTTCATATTCGCACCAATTATGGTGATAAGCCAGACTAATTTCTTTTTTAGAAATTAAAACTATAGTTTATGAACAATTTTACCAGTTGGTAGGGACACAGGAAGAAGCAGTGAAAGGGGGTGCAAGTGTTGAATTGGAAAAGAGATAGCAGGGCTTTGTCAGTACAGAAGGCAGGAACAGGACTTTGGGAATGTGTCTTGTAGAGATCTTTAATAAGTAATTTAAACTTGAGACCTCTGGCTTTTGCCCTCAGCTCCTACAAGATAATCTCTACCCTTGGATGCTCTGTCTCATAAAAGTGTCTTTGCTTACCTGGGGACCTTGGTCCATGCCAGGTAGTCTAGCAATGTGATTTATGGTATCAGCTGGACTTTGAGAGTGGTTGTAGACCAAGCCACAGGGTTCACCAACCACGTCTACATGATGGAGCTTCAATAAAGGGTCTGACTCAAGTGAGCTCTCTGGTTGGCAGTACTCCATGTCTTTTGTTACACTTTGTCTCTGTGAGAATTAACGCTGTCTGTGATTCCAAAGAGACAGAACAAATGGAAATTCTATGTATGAAGCTTTCCTGGACCTGCCCTGTGTGTCTCTTCCCTTGGGTGATTGTAATCTGTGTCCTTTTACTGTGACATAAGCAAAGAAAATCCCCATAACTGTCAGGATAATAGCTTTCAGTGAATTACCTGAGTCCTTGCACTGAATTATGGAAACTAAGGTGGTCTTGGGGACCCTCAAATTTATAATTGGTATCAGAAGTGAAGGTGGTCTTCTGGACTATTCCCTAACATCATCACAGAAGGGGAAAAGAAAATAACCTGCTAAGACCCACCTGCTAGGTGAACAAAGCCCGGCTTATGTGCTTTTTGTTCTTCCTGTGAAGTTCAGGTTGCATGCCCTTTTCCAGGTTTCTGTGAACCCTGACCTTGTGGATAACTGCCTTCTGTGTTTTCACAGATATTCCCGCAGTAACCCTCCCACTTGATGATATCAAAAGGAGTGTATGAAAGCATCAGAATAAGCCTACCATTATAGCTGAAGTAGAATATATCTTCAATTTGTTTAGTTGTTTTTTTTTTTTTTTAATTCACACTTGCACATATGCTGCATGAAATTCAAGTATTTATGGGAGAGATTTGTTATGGTCTATGAACTCTGGGAAGAAAATATGAGATAAGGACAAGAAAACAAATGTGGATAGCTGTAAAACAACAACAATAAAAAATATTGCTGTAGAAATTTTGCTCTTTGGGTTTAGAGGAAAGTTATTTTAAGGTAGCTGGTAAGCTTTATGAGCTGAGAAATGGCTTTTGAGGTATTGTTATGTTTACCCTACTGTTGCTGTGGTGCCTTTCAATGCTTTGAACATTTCCTTTTATGTGGACACTTTCACCAAAAAATGTTTGTCTTATGATTCATGTCCTCAGGACCCTATTCTTTGTTTTCCAAAGAAATAGGTTGTTAATATAACACATTTCTCCTGGCTGAGTTATTTGGTGTTATTGGCTTACTACAGAAGCTCTCAAATATAACATTTATACTTTTGCAGAACCTTTTGTAATCAGTATCCATAAATCAGAGACATGTCTCTAATGGTAAGCCTTTTGGTAGATCAATGGTGACGTCTTCGGCTGCCATATTTTGGGAAAGCACTAGGAGACCTATGTTTTGTTCTGCCACTAGTGAAATGTAAGGCTTCCAAGAATTTAATTCTCTTTTTTGTGTACTCATCTGGTCCTACAAAATTATATACAGGGAGACCCTGACACTGGCTGACAGCATTTTCTCTATGTAGGATGACCATATATCCCGATTTGTCTGGGACAGTGACAATGTATGCTTTGCCCTGGAATAAGTATTAGTTAATTAATTATTAACAGTGCCCCCTTCACTCTCAAAAGTGTTTCAGTTTGGATGATATCCAGGCCGACTTTATGCCAAATACCCAGTTGATAGGAAACTCTCCCATTACTTCTGTCCTGATGATCCCACGGTGGTAAGCACAGGTAAAACCTACTGCTCAAGGAACTATAGCTAAACCTCACCCAGGTTAAAAGCCAGATCCTTCAGTGCCCCACCTAGGCATTATGTTGTTAAAAATGTTATAGCAACTGAGTCATTTTACCCAAAAGATCTTAACATAAGAGCTCTGTGTCATAAAATAATTAGAGATAATTTTTTAAGAAACTAATATAATTTTTTTCTCGTTTATTCTTTTCTACCCCAAGTTCACCCCTGCAGATACTGTATATCAGAAAAGAGCAAAAGTTATCTAACTAATTATCTAGGTTTACACTTTCCTAATTTTATTGAAATCCTCCCTTTTTGAAAATCCCCTCCATCCAGGAGACTCTAGTGAGCATATTCACATTTCAAACAAATCTGCCTTTGTTAATCATCAAAAGGTATTTTCTTTCATAAGTGAAGCTCGGCAGGCCCTGCAGCTGTGTTGTTTATTTTATAGCAAGCACAAAGACAAATTATTTTTTTAAATACTATAATTAGATTAGTGTTCTCTTTACTGAAGCATCTGTAGGAAAATGAGAGTGTGTTTCTTTGAATGAATGAGCAGTCACATTTATTTTTATTAAATCTGAACTTGTCCTTTGAGATAGCTGGATTTAATTTTATGTTTTAATGCAACATGTACTAGTCCAACTTTTTTCAGAAAAAGTCATGGTCCCCCCCTCAAAAAAAGGTTGGACTAAATTGAATCTTCTGATTCCAATTTTCTGAACTACATTAAATTCTCTCTAGGGTACAGGATTATGTTTGTGTTGAAAAATGACTACATTAAGATATGTATTTGCATACATAAACAAATACATCCGATGGTTATCTATGACCTGTCATTGACACAGAGGATATTATAGAATATAATAATATTATACGTTTGTTATGACTCTGTAAGTCTTTACTAAAACATTTTGGAAGTGTTGATTATAAATCAAAATGATTAATTTCCAAAATAGAGATATTTTTAGAGTTTTGGAGACCAATTTTTCACCATTGCATCCATAAACATGGTTTCGTAAGATTGTTTAGACGGCAATTAAATCACCCAGGAAATAAGTCATCACACATTGACAACCACTTTTCCTTTTCACTTTTGCATAACCAGTAAGGAAAACATTTTCTTTTCTCTATGCACATTTAATCTTAGTTGGTGAAAGCAATTTAGTGTTAGTGCTATATCTTTAAGAAGAGAAAACTATTCCGGTTCTTTATGGTGTAAACAACAAAACTTAGTGGCTTAAAACAACTATTTATTATTACCTTTCATGGTCTGTGTGTTGACTGAGCTCAGCTGGGTGGTTCTTATTTAGTGCCTGCAAAGAGTAAAAGTAAAATGGTGACTAGGACCAGAGTTATTTGAGGGCTCAACTGGGATAGATATCCAAGTGAGAATTTTATTACACATAGCTCACTTTTCATCTGAGATGGTTCAAACATCGAAAAACTGGCCAGCTCTCTCTCTCTCTCTGTCTCTTCCCACCATCCCCCTTCCTATTCCTTCCCCTATCTCCCTCCCTTCTTTTCTACAGGCCTGTCCAACTTGGCCGGTTTAAGCTTCTTCACAGCATATAAGCTTCAGGGTGACTGGGCATCTTACACGGAACTAGCTTCCCCCAGAGCAAGTGTTATAAAAGACTAAGACAAACTCTAGCCATTATTTTGTAATCTGACCTCAGAAGTCATTGAGCATCTCTTCTGCTGTTTTCCATTAGTTACACAGAACCACATCAGACTCACTGTGGGAGGGACTGCCCAGGGGCATGAATACTAGAAGTCACGGTTCATTGAGATGGGGTGGAAGGGGTGAAATTTCTTTGGATGACCTTAGCAAAAACAGAACAAAATATGAATTTAAAATACATTTAATCATGACAGCAAAATAAACGCCATCAATTCCTCATACTCATAAACTTGCCCAAAAGTTGTTTTCAAAATTTTTATGAGTCTGCATTTATCTTCTTCAATAACTGTAACCACTTTTGTTATTTATATTTATTTTTATTGTTTTTATCTTTTAAGTATAGTGTCATAATTATTAATTTTATTTTAATAACATTATAAATTAAACAAACATTTGTGGGCTGGTCTAAGAATGTTCATAGCGTCTGATGGAATGATTTGTTAACTTTTGGGATGTAATTTATTTGAGTAATGCAAAATCCTTATAGTCAGTCATCCAAGCAATAATACAACTTACTACAAAGAAAATAATTTTTGAAAAAAATACATTTTATGATTATATTAAGATCTAACAAAGGAATGTATCAGTAATAAGAATGGATTCTATTCAAACATTCAGACTTACTAATTTCCATATCTCCAGACCAATATATATTCTTAACATATGGTAGGATTAGCAAATATTTATAGAATTAATTCATAATAGCTTATTTTAAAATTTAAATTCTTTTTATTAGTCATAGATGAGAAATCTTTCCACAATAATAAGTCAAAGCTTTTACAATGGAATCATAGAAGTTTTGATAGAATGATCTCATTAAAAAAATAAAAGAATGGATTCTAATATTTTGGCTTAATTTTCAGCTAGAATTGTTACGATCCATCAAAAGAATTGAGGTTGATTTTTCAAACCATATTTTGGATATTAGAATGTCTACTTTCTATTCACTACATAATTTTTTGTTCAATCTCTACCTCTCTTTGTATTTAAAAGCATAAAAAGCCTCAGGAAATTTTATGTTTGTGTAATTTCCCAAGAATACATTAAAGACCTTCTTACCTAGTAAAAAAAAGTATCGATTTCACTGAATCAAGACTTACTTTTTTCATGAAAAAACCCCACAAAATTCTTCAGAACTTCACAAAATTTTCGGTGATGTTCTCAAAAGCTTTTTGTTGTTGTTTTTCTTTTCTGAAACATTTTCTTCCTATTTAAATCAGTATAGTTAAAACGCATGCAATCACCGTTTCATTGTAACTTCCTCCCAAAACAGTTTGAGTTGTAAACACTGAAGATTTCCATTTAAATAAAAGGTTAGAGAAAATTCTAACAACAACTAAAAGCAACACAGAATGTTAGAATCTGTATTTTCCACAACGAAATTGATCAGAAAATGTTCTGATTGAGATTTAGTGTTTTAAAGTAGATGTTATGCCCAAGACAAAGTTTATTTAAGGTATTCTTTAGAATTTAGGTCTAGAAAAATAATTAGAAACCTTTTAGATATGGGCCATCAATTGCAAAATAGACTATTTGGTAAAGCACCAGGCATAAAAAGAAATAAAAAGAGGCAGGAAGTTAAGTAGAAAAAATAAAAGCCTTTAAAATATTAAAAAATAAAAGAAGAGGAGAAAAAATCCGGAATAGCAATTCAAACAGGAGACTAAGGGTTAGAGGCATTCATAGAGAAGTGTTTTTAATGAATTGTATGAGCTGAATGGAATAAAGAAATTCTTTTTAGGAAGTTCTGACAAAAGAAAAAGAAAAAAGAAAATTCTTAAAAGCCACCGTAACATACAGAGTGTTGCAGAAAACTGGAATCACAATTCATAAGCCAATTTTTACTTTAAAGGGAATAACAGTATTCTAGATAAGATCTATCAAGCAAGGTTGACTACTATTCCTTTGCTTTGTATTATATTCCTCTATAACTATATTCCAATATCTTACTTGTTTGTTTTGATCTGATTTGTCCTGTAAACCAAGAAGAGGCCAAAGTCTAAACTGCAATGATATTCAGACAAGGTATACATATAGTGATGTCTTTAAAATTGCAATTTGGGATATGTCATTCAACTAGAAGTCAAATTGTGTTCCAAAGGGGGGAGGGGGGTTAGAAGTAGTTGTTTTTAAGAAAAAAGTAGGTTTTTTAAGAACAAAAAACTCAACTTGTTTTGCAAGAATTAATGGTGGAAGTGCCTGGCTTATTACATCAGTCCACAGTTCATTGACTGTTGTTGTTCAGAAGTGGCTGCACTGGCAAAATTTAGCTATTTTCTAGTATGCTGGGGTCATTACAGTTTGGCCTAGTTCAAAGGCTCAAGGCAAGTTCCTGGGGTTTTGTTGTGTGTGTTTTGTTTATCTGTTTTTGCAAGTTTGCAGAACATGCAGGAAATTCTTTTTAGAATGGCTTCCTGACTCCATTTTAAAGCTCTGAACCAGAGCGACACTATTTTGTATATCATATTTCACAGGACTAATGACCTCAATGATTTTTTTTTTCTAAAATAAGACCCCAAATTGTGTGAGATAATAATTCCATTTAATAAACATCTTCTCTCTCTGTTTTCCATTCCTAGATGCATTTGTATCAAACATACCTTGAACTTTTTCTGCAATCAATAGCATTATCTTCTACCTTTTATCATAGTTGTCATAATTTCTTATCAAAATAAATAATTTTTTAAAAGATGATTTTTTTTTCAGCTCAGGCTTAGATGACAAAAAGCAAGTGGTAAGAATGGACAGGATAGAGATGATGGTGGTGGCTGTGTTGGTGCTATAAGGAGATTAGATAGACACAAATTTAAATATGTATATATGACAATTCATATAGAAGAGGAATGGAGTGTTTTCAGGGTTGTGCTGCATAATTAGAAATGACAAATGCCCTTTGTTCTGGTTCAAATGGAGAAGCTTATGTGGGATGTCATATTCTCCAGGTAGCATATATCGAAAATTGTGCCTTTCCTCTCAACCCACAATGATTTTGTGTGAGCCTTACTTTTTTGTGACTCAGCTTTTTCTTTGTTAAAGAGACTGACACACTACTGCCCTGTGTACTGCTGATATTTTCTTAGCTCACTGTCTGAAGCTGTGCCTAGGGCATCCTTAAAATGTGTCTTTCTCCGTTCTACTACAACTCAGGACACAAAAGCTGCTTACAGTTCTTGAGATTTCCTGATGTTATTCATTCTCTTCCTAACCCCTCACTGTAGAATGTGTTACAGGAGCATTAATTTAAATTGATGGCTTTTCTTTCTCAACCTCATCACCTGTGATCTTGTGTTGCTCGGGAGTCATTCTGAATCAACTACTCAGGAACTCCACCATGTCCATTCTGAAATTGTCCTTATCTTTCTCAAAAAGTTGACAATGTCTGCATCTCTGGAGAAAATATGCAATAATTAATTTTGGAGAATATATGCAGTCATAGGTCACATAATGAAGTTTTAGTCAACGATGGTCCACATATACAAAGGTGGTCCCGTAAGATTATAATGGAGCTGAAATATTCCTATCACTTAGTGACATCATAGCCATAGTAAATCACAGTATAACACATTACTCACACATTTGTGGTGATGCTGGTATAAACAAACCTGCTACACTGCCAGTCATATAAAAGTATAACACATACAATTATTTATAGTACAGAATATTTGATAATGATAATAAATGACAATGTTACTGGCTTACATCTTTACTCGACTTCTATCATTATTTTAGAGTATATTCCTTCTACATATTAAAAAGTAGTTAACTGTAAAACAGTCTCAGACAGGTCCTTCAGGAGGTGTTCCAGAAGAAGCCATTGTTATCAGAGGAGATAATAACTCCACGCATGTTTTTACCCCTGTAGACTGTCCAGTGGGGCAAAATGTGGAGGTGGAGAGGGTGATATGGATGACACTGACCCTGTGTAGGTCTAGGCTGGTGTGTGTGCTTGTGTCTTAGTTTATAACACAAACCTTTCAAAAGTAAAAAATTAAAATAAAAAGCTTTAAAAATAACAAACGCTTGTAAAGTAAGCAAATAAAAAAGAAAATATTTTTGTATAGCAGTATAATGTGTTTTTGTTTTAAGCTATTATTACAAAGGAGTCAAAAATTTCAATAAATTTAAAAGTCTACAAAGTAAAAAGTTACAGTAAGCTAATATTAATTTCTTATTGCTGGAAGAAAAAAATTTAAAATAAATTAATGTGGTCTAAGTGTACAATATTTATGAAGTCTAAAATAGTGTACGGTAATGTCCTCAGCTTTCACATTTACTCACCATTCACTCATTGACTCATCCAGAGCAACTTCCAGTCCTGCAAGTTTCATTCACAGTGAAGTTGTTGAAAAGAAAAAAAAAAAAAAAACAGAACTGTTTTCCCTCAGTTCTCACACTACAACAATCAACACAGAAGACTTCTGTGACCAAATATGTGGGAACACAGCCCCCTCCACTAAGCAAGCAACCAATTCCTCAGTGGATACCAGCTGAATATCCTCCAATTTAATTCTGACACGATCTATCCAAAGATAGCCTCAGTTCTCACAGGGTGAGGGCTTGGTCCCACAACACTGTCCCCCACTTACAATGTCAATCTGAAGCCCCAGGCTGTTTAACTTGTGCTTCTGACCAAGTGAATATATAGCAAAGTTCCCTCCTTACATTTGATTACTTTGCTGGAGCAGCTCATAGAACTCAGGGAAACACTTACTTATGTCTCCTGGCTTCCTTAAGTCTCCTGGAGTTGAGGAGTGGAGGATGTGCTGGTAAAGGGAAAAGAGACTGGGGGTTTGCAGACCAGACTGCCTTCTGTTGCTCCCTAGGGACTGCCAGGCATCAGTCCACTCATTAGCATACAAAATACATCACTTTTGAGATTTTAAGGAATTTGGTAGTTGTATGCCACAAAGCAGAAATACCAAACATACAGTTCACAATATCACAGTGCTCTATACAGGAATATATTTTTTTAATCTTTTACATCCTATTTTTACTGTACCTTTTCTATGTTAAGTATGTTTAGATGCACAAACACCATTGTGTTATGATTGCCTACAGTATTCAGTAGAATAACGTGCGGTAGAGACTTTTAGCCTAGAAGCAATAGGTTACGCATACAACCTAGGTATGCAGGAAGCTCCATCAAATATTCATGTAAGTACATTCTACAATGTTCACACAACAAAGTCACCTAAGGATGCATGTCTCAGATCATATCCCCATCATTACATCCTGCTGACTCCTGAACCATATGATTTTGAACTACGCAGGTCCACGCATACGAAGATTTTTATCCACCTCTGCCATCCAGAGACAGAAAGACCAAACCTCCTTTTCCACCACCTCCTCAGACTACTCAATGTGAAAACAACGAGGATGACGACCTTTATGACAATCCCCTTCCACTCATTGAATAGTAAGTATGTCTTCTCTGACTTATGATTCTATTAATAACATTTTTTCTCCAGCTTTCTTTATTGTAAGAAACACATATAACATAAAGAATATGTGTTAATTGATAGTTTATGTTATTGACAAGCCTTCTGAAGAACAAACAGTATGCTATTAGTGATCAAGTTTAAGGGGAGTCAAAAGTTATATACAGATTTTTGACTGTGCAGTGATTGGTACTCCTAGCACACTCATTGTTTCAGGGTTAACTGTATATATTTTTCTTTTGGTTATCCCCTGAGCTGGAGACCAACTGAGCACTGTCTCTGTCCAATTAATTATGGTTCAATAAAATATTGATAACTATAAAATAAATTTTCTAATTAACTTCGCTCTTGATTGTTACAATGCTTTGAAAATGAAAAATACTAAATAACTGTTGAGTAAATTATTATTTTTAACTTTAAATAATTGTCTTATGTAGACTTTATTTTACAACCTTTGAAGCTATATACTAATTGACTGACTGACCACCATGGGGTTATATTTTTAATTACCATTGATTTTTCATTTATACGTATATTAAATTCTCATTGTTACTGGTCACAACAGTTTATATGCAAGTTATTTTATTATAAAAGCAAAGTATGCACATGGGAGAAAATTTGTAGTATCAAATTATATGTTTTAAATCACCTATAGTTTCCACATGTGTAACATCCAGATATCACTATCTTGAATATCCTAATCTTTTTTCAGTGCTGTGCTTTTGTGTGCATGTGTGTACATATGTTGGTGTTAGTATTGGATTCAACTGCATGTCCTTTCTCTTTTTTACTAAAAGTGTTCATGACTTTTAATAATTGGTAATCGTTCTTATATTTTTCTTTTCTTTTTGTGTAATTTCCACACATTAAAATATACCCCAGCACACAGACAAAATGGACTTGAAGTGGCTAAAATGAGACACAACCAAACAGAACCAAAGGGCCCTAGCAGGGTGTGGGGGTTGGTCACATGTTCCTGTGTTACTAACTGCCTCAAGATTTTCTTTCCTGTAGTTCAGGCAGCTGGAAATTCTTCAACAGATGGAAATTCCTTAACAGAACTCTGACAGATCTCCTGATGCTAATTGACCAAACCTGCCACTTTGCGTCCCACCATACCTCTGATTGGACAGAAGATTGACCTTACAAACATTCTTTTCTGATAAACAGTCACAGAACTCAAGTCCATTTTTTCTGGCTTATAGAAAATGGGCACAAACTGCCGTTGTGCTCCACAGTTCACCTTTTGACATAAAAAGCCATATTTCATCTCATTTTAATGCTAAAACCCTAACCCAAAATGAACATGGAATGCATATTACATATTTGTTTACCCACTGCACACACACTTAACTTCTCTCATAATTATTCACAAGCTTTCCCCAAATCCACTAAATGTGGATGCAAGACAGATCCTGTAAAGAGACATAAATGCCCGCCTTCCCTCCTTCTTCAGCACATAGATTTTCGGGGTTGCATCCCCCAATCTGAAGACTATTTTTCTTTCTCTGAAAATAAAGTTTTCTCCTTTCCCTTCCTCTGTAGATCTCATGGTCTTTTGTTAACCCACACTATTAAATATTCTTCAGAAATATGGTCTTGATTGACTGCCTAAGACTTCATTCTATGAATTGACATATTCCCTGAACTATACCCAGGTCATTGACAACTGCTGCTTTCAAAAATTTGTTCCCATAAAAAATGTTGTGGAGTTCCGGTAAGATGGCGATGTCATAGGTGGTACTGTAAGATTCTCCGAAAGTGAGTACCCAAAAAGACTCTTACTTTCCTTCCCCCATCCCCCTGCCCACCACCAGCCGCACCGGTCCGACCCACGCAAGGCCAGCCATTGCAGTCCCTCCACCGCTGCGCTCCACCCCAGGTGGCCCCAGGCCTGGTGGCATGGAGATCCCAGCTCCCTCCCCAGCTGCACGGTCTCACCTGGCCCCAAGCTCGCCGCTGCCTGCAGAGGCCCTTGGATATTGTCTTGTGGAGATCTGGGTTCCCTTGCTGGCTACACTGATCCGCCCGGCACTCAGCAGCTGCCAGCTCCCACTCTGACTGGGCTCCCAGCCCAGTGGCCCGTTGCTCACTCCTCAGAGTTCCAGCTTCCAACCCTCGGTTCTGGGCCCCCACCCAGCACTATTTCAAGCCACCGTCACCCAGGGAGG
>CAUYQG010186635.1:0-24275 GCA_963574415.1 Tarsius wallacei
CCCGGCTAATTTTTTGATTTATTGTAGAGATGAGGTCTTGCTTGCCCAGGCGGGTCTCGAACCCGCGGGCTCAGGCAATCCACTCACCTCAGCCTCCCAAAGGCGCGGGATTACAGGCTGAGCCACCGAGCCCGGCTTGCATCTCAATCTTAATTAGATCCTGTGTTAGTCTGGGTTCTTAGAGATGAGGACTCCATGATACAAGAATTTTATTAAGGGAACCACCTGTGGGGCAATTAAAAAAAAAGGTAAGAGGGGAACTGGCAAAGGTGGGGGAGAGCTGTCAGACCACGATGAGAGTCCAACCAAAAATGAAGGAGAGGAGGAAGGAATGTTGAGTAGAAGCCCCCAAGACTGGCCAGGCATGGTGGCTCATGCTTGTAATCCCAGCACTTTGGGAGGCTGAGGTGGGAGGATTGCTTGAGCTCAGGACCTGGAGACTAGCCTGGGCAACATGACAAGACCCTGTCTTAAAAAAAACAAAAAATAAATAAAAATAAATTAACCAGGCATGGTGGCACTTGCTTGTAGTCCCAGCTGCTTGGGAGGCCGAGGTGGAAGGATTGTTTGAACCCAGGACTTTGAGCTATGATTTTGCCACTGCCCTCCAGCCAGGGTGACAGAGTAAGACTCTATAAAAAAAGAAAAGAAAACAAGCCCCCAAGACTGCTGTGTAGTCTAAAGAAGGTTCAGCAAGGTCATGGGGTTGGGTGGAGGGTCTTTGAAAGTCAGCCATTGCGTAGTCCCCTGTCTCTCAAGAACGTGCCTGCTTTAGTAGACCTGCCGTGCACCCTCACCCACTGGGAGCGGCCCCTGGAGACATATGGTTTCTGCACAAATGTGATGGAGCTCAGAGCCCGGCAGTGGGATCCTGGGTCCATTAAGTTTTCTGTAGTTGGAGGGCCGTGAGTTGCGCATGGCCACCACAACATTCCTGCGACATATTCTCTCACGTTCTCCATGCTTTTCTTCATTGATACTTGTCACATCTGCAATTGCATACTCATCTGTCAAAACTTCACCAGGGCAGAGATTAGGTCTGTTCTTTTCAACACTCTGTCCCCATACTCAAAGCCATACCAGTTTACAGTAGGTGCTCAGTTAAGATCTGTTGAGTGGGCTGATCTGTTGGTGGCTCATGCCTGAAATCCCAACACTTTGGGAGGCTGAAGCAGAAGGGTCACTAGAGGCTAGGAGTTTGAGACCAGCCTGACAGTACAGCTGTCTCTAATTTTTAAAAAAAAATCTGTTGAGTGGATGTGATCTGGATTTTCAAGGTTTTTAAGTAGCTTTAGCTGGGCACTGTGGCACATGCTGATAGATAGTCTCAGCTGTTTGGGAGACTGAGACAGGAGAATGACTTGAGTCCAGGAGTTTGAGGCTGTTATATACTCTAGCCCGGGTGACAGAGCAAGACACCTTAAGAAAAGGGTACAATTTTTTTTTTAAATTAAGGTTTTTAAGTAGCAGTGCTTTCCAGTATATGATGAAACATACCTTCTTCTGATACAATGTTTTATTACATTCTTATACTTAGACATATATTTAGGGACTAGAGTATTCTGAAACAAAAAGATCTCTAAGTTCTGTTTTTGTTAGCTTTTAGAGGAAGCTCTGGTGACAAAATTACTTGGATAAATGAATGAAGAAATTCTCCCTAACAGCAGAGCCTTTGTCTGACCTGGTCAAACTGCCCCCTGTACCCAGATCAGAACCTGTTGCACAAGAGTTTAATAAAGGTTTGTTCAGTGAATTAAGTGCAGGGGGCTTAAATGGCGGAAGGAACTTCTGCTTCCTCACTGAAGAGTGAAAAGCACATCAAGTTAGTCAACAGTATACAGTTAGCCCTCTGTATCCGTGGGTTCTGTAGCGGAGGGTCCATCCAACATCAGATCAAAAATAGTCAGAAAAAAATAAAATTAAAATATCAGAAAAGAAATGAAATATCAAAAATAAAATAAAACACCAAAAATAGTCAATGAAAATAACACAGTACAAAAATAGAAAGATTTCAAATAAAAACCAATACAGTGTAACAACTATTGACACAGCTTTTACATTGTATTAGGTGTTGTAAATAATCTAGAGATGCTTTAAAACATATGGGAGAAGTGTATAGATTATATGTAAATATTACACCATTTTATATATGAGACATGGGCATCCATGGATTTTGGAACCAATCCCTTGTGGATACCAAGAAACGACTGGATCTGTCCTCTAGTAATTTGTCCTTTAATCAATGTTAACAAAGACAACTGTGTAATCCCAGGGTAATGGGATAATCTCTCTGGACTTCAGTTCTCCATTTGTAAAATGAGAAGTTTGGAATAGATAATCAGAAAGATTTCTTCAGCATTTGCACGCTCAATTCTATTCATAAACACAAAAACAAATTGTACCTCAGACCATCGACAAGTCTTACAAATATGGATAGATAGATAATAGATAAATGGCAGTTGATGGATACGTACATACATATATACATACATACATAGACACATAGATAGATTACATCTACCTCTGAATGGTTTTGGAATTTAAGTTGCATGAAATAGGAGTTGCTTTTTTGACTTTCATTTCTCTTCAGATAGGTCTTTTGGTCATAGGTGGAGTCCACGATGTAGAAATCTATTCTTCAAAGGGATCAAAGAGAATGTTTCTATGCAGGCTAAGAGAGAAAAATGCCCAATGGAAGCCTCAAGTCTTGGAGTGGGGAATGACGTAAAGATGACTGTAACCATACTTTTCTGTATGGAGCAGAAAAAGGGAAATAAAAAGTGCTGATGCCATGAAGCAGGAATTGCCCAGACTTAGTCAGGCACTTCTCTAACAACTAAGTGGTCTTCTCTTCCATTTATATTCAGTTGCATAAGCAATACATATATTTTAAAAACCAAATCAAGACAAATCACTCATAGTCTCACATCCAAAAATTGTTCTTGTTTTTCTTTGTTCTCTTCTGGCTCATAACCTTATTTGCTTATTAAAAAACATACTTATTCATTTGTTGGTTTTTAACAGGGTTGGTACAACAGTCACCAAGCGTCAGGTATTCAGTAGAAGGCCTCTCTGTTTGGGTTTGTCTGATGGTTTCTTCTTCACCGCAGGGTGTAAGTAGCTGCCAGGTTTCTGCACTGCAAAATTACTACTTTTCTCTTTTGAAATAATTGAATCGATTCTGATTATTTATATTTTTCAAGAAATCTCAATTTCATCTAAGTTTTCAAATTTATTAGCATTAAGGGCTTCATAAAATTCTCTTTTTAAAATATTTACTGCCTCTAAAATTGTCTTCTTTTTCTGTTCTGTATTTGATTAATCATCTTTGCCAGTTGGTTCATTTTTCTTTGTAATTTCAAAGAACCAGCTTTTGTCTTAAATTGCCCTTTCAATTATGTATTCATTCATTTCTGTTTTATATTTATTATATTCTCTTGTCTACATTCTTTGAGTTAATTCTTTTATTATTATTTTTCTAATGAGTTGTGGGCTTCCCTCTTTAACTTTTTAGCCTTTATTCCTGTTTAACATAAGCAGTTAAAACTATGAAATTTACTCTAAGTGCAGATTGATCGATATCCCACAACATATAGAATATAGCTTATCATTGAGTTCTAATTTTTCAAAAAAAGTTTTAAGAGCTATGCTTTGACCTGCAAATATTTTGAAGAATATGTTATAATTTCGAAACATATAATGTTTACATTTCATCTTTTTTGCTGTTGTTTTAAAATTTAACTATGTTGTGGTCAGAAAATGTAAACTATATAAGAGTCCTTTGAAATGGGTAGTCTTGCTTAGTGGCCTGTTATTTGGTCAGTTTTCTTATGTATTATGGATGTTTAAAAAAGATTATTATTTTTTAATCCCATTCGCAAGCATTTAATTATTTGTTTGTTTTTTTATTTTGTTTGTATGTCTCACTCTGTCATCCAGGCTGGAGTGCAGTGGCATGCTCACAGCCACTGCAGCCTCGACTTGCTGGGCTCAGGTGACCCTTCCACCTCCGCCTTCCAAGTAGCTGGAACCACAGGTGTGCACCACCTCGCCCAGCTAATTTTTTGATTATTTGTGGAGACGAGGTCTCACCATGTTGCTCAGGCTGGTCTTGGGCTCAATCATCTCACCAAAGTGCTGGGATTATTGGCATGAGCCACTGTGCCCGGCTTGAAAGTATTTATTTTTTAAAGACGGGGTTACCTCATTTTCACTTATTGCAATTGCTAATAAAGTCTTATTTTTCCTATGTCGCACCATTATTTTTATTTGTTCCTTTGTGTTGCATTGATCAATATTTCTTTTTTCATTATTTTTATCTAGTGATTTTCTAGAGTATAAACTTTTGTTCTTAGAATTCCTTTTTTTGTGTGTGCAGGTTTGTAACTTGGGTGTATTGCATAATGCTTGGGTTGGGCTTTCTTTAATGGCTAGTTTAGCAGATGACTGCTGGGTTCTCATATCTGCTGCTTCGTTCAGTGTTATTACAAAATGTTTTTTCGGTTAGAGACTCTTGCAGATAATTGGACAAGGAAAATGTATTTTCATAGCCCTTTTAGATAATTGCTGATATTCTTTGATAACACCCCAAAATTCAATAAGTGGTAGTTTTTGAAGGTTAATTGCAAACCAAAATTATATATTGAACTTTCTGTTACATTAAAATCTGTAGGCCTGTCTTGTACTTTGAATAGATTTTTTTTTTTTTTTTTACCTGTGTGTGATTTGTAATGTGCATTGGCATTTGGAAATATTAGCTTACTGAGTTATTTGGATCTTCCAGATGTTAACATGCTTGATGAAACATTAGCAAAAAAGGATATCCTTTATTATACCCACTGATCTCGTCAGAAAATAAGTTTTTTTTTTTTTTTTTTTGAGTTGGAGTCTCACTCTGTCGCCCCGACTGGAGTGTAATGGCACCCTCCCGGCTACTGCAGCCTCGAGCTGCTGGGCTCCAGCGATCCTTCCACCTCAGCCTTCCAAGTAGCTGGAACTACAGGCGCTCGCTACCACTCCTGGCTAATTTTTTTGATTTATTGTAGAGACAAGGTCTGCCAACTTTCCCGGGCTGGCCTCGAACCCGTGGGCTCAGGCAATCTACTTGCCTCAGCCTCCCAAAGTGCTGGGATTACAGGTTGAGGCCCCGAGCCTGGCCTAAAACTTGGTTTCTTAAAGAACTCCACCTTTTTTTCCCCCTTAAACTCTTTTTCTCATTTCATTAAAAAATTTTATTTGTTTATTTATTTTGAGTCAGAGTCTCACTCTGTTGTCCAGGCTAGAGTGCACAAACACGACTACCGCAACCTCAACCTCCTGGGCTCAGGCAATCCTTCCACCTCAGTCTTCCAAGTAGCTGGAACTACTACCACCATGCCTAGCTAATTTTTTTGATTTATTGTGGAGATGAAGTCTCTCCAAGTTGCCTGGGCGGGTCTCAAACCCACGGGCTCAGGCAATCCACTCACCTCGGCCTCCCAAAGCGCTGGGATTACAGGCTGAGCCACCGAGCCCTGAAAATAAATTTCAAGTATCAGGAAGTTGTCAGTAGTGGTAGATGCAAGTTTTCAAAAATTATCTCTCTCTCTCTGTTTTTTTTTTTTTGCTTGAAAGCTCAAATTTCATCATTGGCAACAAATACTATCAGTTGTTTTCCTTGAAGTGATAGACTCACACTTGGTTTATTTTTGAGAAGATGTTGTCCAAATACTCAAGTCTGAACACATAGTTTGTTCGTCTGTCAGTCCTCCAGATAAAAATGGAATTCCCTGAAAAAAGCAGCTAGTTCAATTTCGACTCAAGCAATTGCACAAGTACTTTTCCTTGAGGCAGTCATTGATTTCAGTGTGCAGTCAAAGTGTTTCAGAGGTATTTCCTGCTTTGTCACACAGAATTTTTAAAAGGTGGGTACCCAAAGATTGAGAGTAATAAAATCATTATTTTATACTTCTTCATCAAGGATATTCTCAAGTGCAACTGGCATGGTGTGCTTATTTTGTCTTTATTGTGTATGTGATGATAAGAATATAATGCTTGATGCCACTTCCTTGATTCGTCTAAGGAGTCAGACCTTTTAACCATTATTAGTTTTGTGCCATCAGTGCAAATGTCAACATAGTGAATAAGGCAAACACGTCTTAGTGTTATCATGGAAATACTTTTTTTTGTTTGTTTGTTTGTTTTTTGAGTTGGAGTCTTACTCTGTTGCCTAGGCTGGAGTGCATTGGCAACCTGTTGGGCTCAGGAGATCCTTCCACTTCAGCCTTCCACGTAACTGGAACCACAGGCGTGTGTCGCCACGCCTGGGTAATTTTTTAAATTTATTATAGAGATGAGGTCTCACCAAGTTGCCCAGGCTGGTGGTCTCTAATCCCTGAGCTCAGGCAAACCTCTCGCCTCGGCTTCCCAAAGTGCTGGGATTACAGGCATGAGCCATCACGCCCAGCTCTGGAAATAGTTTTGAATTCACAGGCTCCTGAAATTATCTAAGGGACCTCTCTAGGTGTTCTCAGACCCTACAATGGAAATTACTGATCTTAAAATTTTATATCCCATCTTTAACTTATTAATTAATCATTATCTGTTACTCATCCTTCATACAAAACAAAATCTTCATATACTCTTTATTTTATTTTATTTTATTTTTTGAGTTGGAGTCTCACTCTGTCACCCAGGCTGGAGTGCAGTGGCATGCTCACGGCCACCCCAGTGCTGACCTGCTGGGCTCCGGCGATCCCTCTGCCTCAACCTTCCAAGTAGCCAGAACTCCAGGCACATGCTATCACATCCGGCTAATTTTTAAATTTATTGTAAAGACGAGGTCTCGCCAAGTTCCCAGGCTGGTCTCGAACCCACAGGCTCAGCCAATCCATTCGCCTAGGCCTCCCAAAGTGCTGGGATTACAGGCTGAGCCACTGAGCCCGGCCTCAATATACTTTTAAAATAATTATTCTCCCACCACCTCTCAGATATTTCATTTTAGTTTTGTATTATGTTTAAGAATTCTTTCTTAGTGGCATACATTTCATTTGCATGATCAGAAATTAGTTTCAGGCTGAGTGCAATGGCTTATGCCTGTAACTGCGGCACTTAGAGAAGTTGAGACAAGAGGATTGCTTGAGGCCAGGAGTTCGAGACCAGCCCAGGCAACATGGTAAGACTTGTCTCTACAAAAATTCAAAAAATTAGCTGGGCGTGGTGGCGTGTACCTGTAGTCCCAGCTACTCAGGAGGCTGAGGCGGAAGGATTGTCTGAGCCCAGATGGTCAAGACTGTGGTGAGCTGTGATTGTGTCCCTGTACTACAGCCTTGGCGAGCGAGTGAGACTCTAACTCAAAAAATAATAATAATAATTAGTTATAATTAATTTAATATTTAACTGGTTTATTTGATAGTCTCTGATGGCTAGGTTGAATACCTTTCCTATCCATGAATGTTTTTCTTCACTTTGACTCAAAGGATCATTCTTTCAAAAGGAATATCAGTGGAATAGTTTGTTGTTGTTTTTAATTCCTTTCACGACTAAACATGTCTTTATTTTGCCATTGCACTTAATTGATTTTTTGCTGTATTTAGAATTTCATGTTCAAATTCCTTTTCTCTCATCTTATCATTTAGTGACACTGATGAGAAGTTTGTTGGCTGGTAGTTTCTTGATCTGTTGAAAATTGCTTAGGTTTTTTTCAAGTATTTGCAGCTTTTTCTATTTAACCTTCATTGTAGAAATTTCACCAGGATATGAATAGATGTACTTCTTTTTATTATTCTTTCCAGCACTTTGGGGTCTTTCATTCTCAGGATTCAAATCTTTCTTCAGCTGAAAGACATTTTTTTCTATTATTTCTTTGATTATTTATTTCTTCCCTTTCGTCCTTGTCATTGCTTTCTTCTGTAACTCTTTAGTTGAACATTATATCCCTAATCATTCTGTGTGCTTTTAAATTTGTCTCATTTCTTTTTAAACATTTTCTTAAAAACTGTATAATGTCTTGCTTTTATCTCTCAGTTCATTAATTCATTTTTTGCTGTTTTTTTTAATTCAAAAAAATTTTACTTTTATTTTAAAAAATTATGTATCTTGTTTCGTAATTGTTGCTGTTTCCTGGTCGCCTAATCTTGCCTTGTAAATGCACTATCTTCTTTTTTAGAATTATTTTATTATTATTATTTATTATTATTATTTTTGAGTCGGAGTTTCACTCTGTCGCCCAGGTTGCATTGCCATAGCACGATCACGGCCACCACAGCCTCGACCTGCTGGGCTCAGGCAATCCTTTTGTCTCAGCCTTCTAAGTAGCTGGGATTACAGGTGTGCACCACCACACCCAACTAATTTTTGATTTATTGTAGAGACAAGATATCACCATGTTGCTCAGGCAATCCTCCTGCCTCTGCCTCCCAAAGTGCTGGAATTATAGGCATGAACCACCGCGCCCCTACTGAATTCTTTTGAACTTTATTTTTTGTACCCAACATTAATTATTTTCTTCATAAATAAGCTGCTTTGTTCATCTTGGGGCTTCTCTTTTATTCATGTAAAGTTTCCTTAAATATCTAATGATTCTTAGTTCTCATACTAAAATTGAAGAGTTAGACCAATCAACTCACAGCCCTAGCAGAGGTTTGTTAGCAAGTGGAGCTCACTCCTCCCGGCTGGACTGCTGTCTGGAGTGGAAGGATTTGGCTGCAGGCACTCGGTACCTGGAGGGGCCTTTGCATATGCTCAGGTGAGGCAAGGGAACAAGAGGGGGTGGGGGTGGTTGGGGAGATGGGAGGGGTAGTTAGACACTTAGAGAATGTTTCTGTTGTTTTAAGCTTTGTTTTTCTTTGTTTCCATTTGCTGGAGTTTCAAGTTTCTCTAGGTATTTTACTAAGTTATTTCTCTCTCAGGCTCTAGGACCCCAAAGGTAGACTCTGCTGTATTTACTGCAGTTAGTGCCTCTCTGGGTACACTGTTCAGGGGCTGGTTTGGCCACAAACTCCCAGTTAGTTTTACAGGCTCTGAGGGAAAACCAGTCCTCACTTATGTATTAACCCTTCCTGCACCAGGGCTGAGGTGCAACCTTCTCAACTCTGGTTTCTCCTTAATTCCAATCTCTTCTGCTTTCTATCTTCTAGAGTTGCTCTAAAATTTCTGTTTTCCACATTGGCTGCAAATATCAGAAGTAAACATGAAATGGTCTTTAAATGGAAATCTATCCCACAGGCCTGTAAAGTGCTTTTGTGCTTGCTTTCTTACCGCCTCAGCCTTCCAAGTAGCTGGAACTACAGGCACGCGCTACCACGCCCGGCTAATTTTTTGATTTATTGTAGAGAGGAGGTCTCGCCAAGTTGCCTAGGCGGGTCTCAAACCCGCGGGCTCAGGCAATTCACTCACCTCGGCCTCCCAAAGCACGGGATTACAGGCTGAGCCACCGAGCCCAGCTTTTGGTTGCTCTTAATGTAATATATTCTAAATTTTCCAAGTCTTTAATCGATATTTCTATCACGTGAATTATTTGTTAACATTTTTTTCCACACGACATTTAAAAATAGATAGCCTCTATTTCACACTAAAGATGAATTAGGAGTTGATACTTATCACCCTATACAATTAATTCAATAAATATGTGCTGCCTGCCTAATATATACCCCTTGGAATGTTCCAGAACCTTGGAGTTCTACAAATATTGTTAACATTTTGTCTCTTTCTTCAGGGAGCTTCCAGACTTCCCCCTTCACTCAGTTTCTCTATTATTCTGAATTTGGACATCATCCTCTATTATATCGGTCACTTGTATCCAATCTGTTTACTAGTTCCCTCTCTTCTACTAACTTGTTTTCTAATTGTGAAAATGCCAGGAATTGGCATCAGAGAAGAATTCATAAAAGCTCAGGCTCTGGGATGCAATCGTGGTCTGATGCTGGCTGCTGCGTGACCCTGGGCAAGTTACTTAGCACTCTCTTCTAATTTCATCACCTGTGTGAAGGGCATGATGCTCATACCTGATGCTAAGGTTACTGTATGGTTACGTGAGATAACCCATGTAAAATGCTTAGACCATTACCTGGCGTATGGTAGGTGCTTAATGAGTCGTATGACATCATCATTGAAGACTGTTTGAAAAGCTAAAAAGTACAAAGAAACAAAAATTAACTTATATCCACTGTTAATATTTTGGATTTTGACTTACACACACACACACACTGATTTTAGTCATTTGATAAGTTGCAATCTCTACAAATTTTATTTAAAAAATTTTTTCTCCATCCACTTCCTCCCACTTTCCATTATGATATCCTTCTCTTTAGGATTTATTTCTAGTGCTCAATGATGTGCCTTTTCTGTAACTCCTTAATTTTATTTCCAATCTTTTCAGTTCTGGATTACTTAACAGGTGGAATAAGATCATGCTTAGGGGCACCGGAGAGAGGGAGAGAGAGAGGTAGGGGGGAGAGGGAAAGAGAAAAAGGGAGGAGAAGGAGAAGAGAGAGAAGGAGGAAGAGGAGGAAAGAGAGAACAAGCTTCAAGCAATGAATTTTGCTTTTAGTCTGGTTTTGTTTTATATTTATTATTTTTATAACTTGTGCATTTTACATGGTAGAGGGCATTATAATATTTTCACTGAATTAACTGAATCCTCTCTTTCCTTATCATAACCATCTTCTACCTGAAGATTATCAGTATCACCCAGACTTCCATACTTATTTCATTTCTCCTGAATCTTACACAGTCTAGGTCAAGGGCAAAAGGTTAGCGTCATTAAGGACAAGTACTGAGCTCAGAAACTTCCTAATAAATTTCAACTCTAGTTCTAACATGGAAAGTATCTGTTCTCTCTTGTGATTTTTCTCCAGAAAGGAAGGGTATTACAAAAGTAGCCAGCAGTCAAACAACCGTCATCGCTGGCATTTAAATTGTGACATTAACCTTGGGAAGGATGATTGGTTCATTAGTTTCTGCTTAAAAGTCTTACTCTGTCAGTGAGAAAGATGCCAGTATTCCAAAAGAAAAAAATAACTGTCACTTTTTAAAACTTTGCTCTTTAGTTTAAGGTCTGTATATGGTCGTCTTTTTTTTTTTTTGACTGGGAAGCTGAAGTGATTGCATAAGTCAGTAATCAGCGACAATGAATCAGCTATGGGAAACTGAAGTGGGTGGAGACCAATCTCCAGTGCTGAAGACTCAGAATGTAAATTAAGACATTTGGAGAGCAGAATTCATGTGGTCTCACAATAAAGGCTGTGTGTGTGTGTGTGTGTGTGTGTGAGAGAGAGAGAGAGAGAGAGAGAGAGAGAGAGAGAGGC
Organism: Tarsius wallacei; assembly: GCA_963574415.1. Classification (NCBI taxonomy): domain Eukaryota; kingdom Metazoa; phylum Chordata; class Mammalia; order Primates; family Tarsiidae; genus Tarsius; species Tarsius wallacei. The sequence goes on from CAUYQG010186635.1 coordinate 11,286, forward strand.
GCAAAAAGAAAGTGAGAGGTGGAAGAAAGGGAGATTGAGGTGGATTGCATAACATGAAATCCTAAGAATTATGTAACTGTTTTACTACTTCTTAAAGAAAGAGGAAAGTGGCTTGTCCTGGGCAAAAAATTTGTTTTGTCCTTAAGTCAGTATTGGGAATAATGCACAACAGATGGAAGAAGGAAATCCCTTTTTTTTTTTTTTGAGTTGGAGTCTCCCTCCATCGCACACCCCAGCGTCAACCTGCTAGGCTCCGGAGATCCTTCCACCTCAGCTTTCCAAATAGCTGGAACCACAGGCGTGTGCTACCACACCCGGATACTTTTTGATTTATTGTAGAGACAAGGTCTCGCCTAGTTGCCCGGGCTGGTCTCAAACCTATGGGCTCAGGCATTCTACTCGCCTCGGCCTCCCAAAGTGCTGGGATTACAGGCTGAGCCACTGAACCCTGAAAGGAAATCCTTAGTATCAGACCTTTGCTGACAGAATCTTAGCCTTCCCCGCTAGTCGTCTCTGGTCTGAATGTAAACATTCTGGCTCTTTAGTGCTGTGTTCCACATTTAAGGAGAATAGAGGAATGAATTTTCATTTTGTTTAGTTTGAAGGAGAGAATTAGGAAGAAAGAGAAAGATAATTTAAATAGGATTAGGATCAATGCTTGCTAAATCTTATTTGTTTGTTTGTTTATTTATTTATTTAGAGACCAGGTCTTGCCATGCTACCCAGGCTGGTCTTGAGCTCTTGGGCTCAAGTGATCCTCCTGCCTTGGCCTCCCAAAGGGCTGGATTACAGTATAAGCCACTGTACCCAGCCTTACTTGTTAAATTAAATTTACAATTATGCTTCCCAAAATCAAAGTTACTTACATTTGTGTAGCACACTATAGCTCACAACCAACTTTACAAAGATGCTGTGAATTGATTTTATGAAAACACGAATACAACTCCTTCCATTCTCTTGTTGATGTTTTAAGCCCCAACTTAGACTTCAGTTTCTCAGTGGAGCTTTTATTTATTCATTCAGCAAATGTTAATTGAGTACCAAGTATGTGGCAGGCACAGGTCAAGGTGCTCGTGTTACACCCATAAAGAAAGCAAATAATCCCAGCCCTGTGGAACTTGGGTTCTAGTGGAAGTAGACAGGCAAGAAACAACGGGCCATGATAAATAAATAAGCTACATTGAGAGGAGGTGATAACTGCTATGGAAGAAACAAAGAGTAGAGAGCTGGGTAAGGGAAATAGAAAGGTTTAGAGGGAGAGTTTTAGGGTGAGTGGAGACAGAGGGCTGCATTCAATAGGGTAGTCAGGGTAGGTCTCATGGAGGCAAAGGCTTAGATGAGAGTTAACCGGGGGTATTTGGGGGAAGACCATTCTGGGAAGATGAAACAGCTGAAGTCAAGGCCCTAAGCTGGAGGCACAGGAACCAGTGCAGAAGGATGAGAATGAATGAGAAGGAGAATCAGAGAGGAGGTCGGAAAAGTAAGCAAGGCAGGAGTCTGTAGGGCCTGGTAGACGATCTTAGCAATCTTGACTTCTATTCTAAAAGAAATGGGGAGTCATTGTGAATTGAGCACGAAAATGGCATGATGTAATTTATGGTTTAGTGGGATTTCTCTAGCTGCTGTTTTGTTGAGAATAGACTGGAAGGAGGTAGAGGAGAGGAGCAAATGGTAAGAGCAGGGAGACTGTATTCATTATATATTGCTGTATAACATATTGTCTCAAAACTTAGCTACTAAGACAGCAAATATTTACTTATTATTCACACAGCTTCTGGGGAACCTGGGAGCAACTTAGCTGTGAGATTTTGGCTCAGGGTCTGTCATGAGGTGGTAGTCTGTCATCTGGGGTTATAATTGATTCAAGACTTGACTCTGGCTGGAGAGTCTATTGAGCTCACTCACCTGGTTGTGGGCAGTCCTCAGTTCCTCATTGTTGTTTGTCAAGGATTCATTTCCTTGCACAATATGGCAGTTTACTAGAGCAAAAGAGGGAGGAGGGTGGGGAGTGTGGTAAAAGAGAGAGAGAGAAAGAGAGAGAGAAGCTGCAGGCTTTTATTCTCTAATTCTTGCAGTGAATACTGTCACTTCCGTCATATGTTTTTGGTTGTATAGACCAACCCTGGTACAATGTGGAAGAGAACCCTACCAGGGTGTGAATTTTGGGAGGCAACGCTCAGTGAGGGCTATATTGGAGGCTGGCTTCCACAGAGATGATGGAATAATTCAAGTGCAAGTTGATGGTGACTTATACCATAGTGCTAGCTGTGGAGGTGATGAGAAGTGGTTAGATTCTGGATATATTTTGAAAGTAGAGCCAATGAGATTTTCTAATGAAGTAGATGTAAGAAAATGAAGAGTCAGTAAGACTCCAAATATTGCAAGTAGAAGGGTGAGGTTTTCATCAGCAAAGATAAGAAAGGCAGAAGGCAGACAAGGATTTATTTTTATTTTTATTTTATTTTTGAGTTGGGAGTCTCACTCTGTCGCCCAGACTGGAGTGCAGTGGCACGCTCCCGGCCACCGCAGCCTCGACCTGCAGGGCTCCGGCGATCCTTCCGCCTCAGCCTTCCGAGTAGCTGGAACTACAGGCACGGTACCACGCCTGGCTAATTTTTGATTTATTGCAGAGATGAGGTCTCGCCAAGTTGCCCGGGCGGGTCTCGAACCCATGGGCTCAGGCAGTCCACTCACCGTGGCTTCCCAAAGCGTGGGATTACAGGCTGAGCCACCGAGCCTGGCCGCAGACAAGGATTTAAAGTGAGATGTGGTGGTGTTTGAAGGTTGGTTGTTTGGACTTCCTACATTATTTATTTTGCTTTTCTCTGTTCCTCATTACTGCTCAGGTAGAGGGCACTAGTCTGTGTCTAGTGCTCTGCTAGACACATCACATGCATTTCTCTCCTTTAATTTATGCAACAGCTCTTTTACAAATAAGAAAGCTGAGATCCAGAGAGGTTAAATTACTTGTTCAGCGTAATAGGGCTTATAAGTGGCAGGGCCTGGTTTGACTCTAGGACCATCTCCTCTGTGTCATTTTCTGCAAACAAATAATCTGACACACTTTTTTTTTTTAAAGTTGGAGTCTCACTCTGTTGCCCAGGCTAGAGTGCAGTGGCACGCTCACAGCCAGTGCAGCCTCGACCTGCTGGGCTTAGGCATTACCTCCACCTCAGCCTTCCAAGTAGCTGGAACTGCAGGCATGCACCCCCATGCCCAGCTAAGTTTTTGATTTATTGTAGAGATGAGTTACCCAGGCTGGTCTCGAACCTCTGGGCTCAGGCAATCCTCTTACCTCGGCCTCCCAAAGTGCTGGGATTTAGGTGTGAGTCAACACACCCAGCCGATCTGACACACATTTAAAGCACTGTATTAGATGCCTCTTAAGATATAAGTGCACGGGCCAGTATAGGTGTATAGGTGGGTTAACTTGCTCAGGGAACTCTGTGTGTGTGTGTGTGTGTGTGTGTGTGTGTGTGTATGCAGTTAGGCATGTGGTGGGATTTGTTGCTTCTAGAAGAAAGCCAAAGGCAAAGCTAGAGAAAAAAGGTTCCCAGATTTCAGGGTGAAGCCAAGCAGGCTGTGAATCCAAGGGAGGATATAAGCTATGGGCTGTGCTTGAGAGCAGCTGGGTCACTTGTATGATAGAATGCCCCTCTCGTGGGTAGCTGGTGGATGTGATAGCTGAATGATGATCTTTGCATAGTCAGAAATCTTTGCACAGTAAAATTTGAATGGCAGATTATGTAATAAATAATATACATTCAGTTCTTAGCAAAGGGAGGCCTTGAAGGGCTGTAACAGGAAAAATGCTGGAAAATTTTCTGGAGGATGGGGTGCTGCAACTGGACTTCAGTAAGAGTAGAATTTATTTTTATTTTTATATTTTGGTAGAGATGAGGTTTTGCTATGTTGTCCAGGCTGGTCTCGAACTCCTGGTCTCAAGTGATCCTCTTGCCTCAGCCTCCCAAAGTGCTGGGATTACAGGCATGGGCCACCGTGCTCAGTTTGACAAGAGTAGAATTTAGGTAGAGAGAAGCAGGTAGGGAATTCCAGGCAGGGAAACAGTCTGAGTTCAGTATGGAAGTAGAAATGGGCATCTTTAGGCAATTACAGAGAAAATGGCTGAGTTATTTACATTAAGCAAATAGAAAGTTATACATTTTGGGAAGTAGGTTGGGGCCAGATAATGGAGGGCCTTAAATATCAGACAGTGGGTTTTGGACTTGATGGTACCGGCAGTAAGGCTCATAGTACACTCCTGAAAATTATGTTCTGTGAAGACTGCTTCACAAGACTTCATTTTGGATTGAAGGCTGGAAGAGATAAGACTAAGCTGTAATGCTGAATATGGTGATTGACTTCATATATGGGATAAACAGAAAGAATAACGGTATCAATTGCATGGCTGCCCCATCCCTTTCACTGTTTTAACGGATGACTCACCTCTCACCTATCCTCCCAATGTCTACAGAATGAAGTTGTGGATTAAAGAAAACAAACAAGAAAAGTTGTCTGTGTGGTCAACATGGCCTTAACCTTGCTGTGATTGCTGTGGTGTTCATGTATATAGCTTTTACACTGTGCCAGTGTATTTAGTTCTGGCAAAAATAGTGGGAAGTGAATAAAATTATTCTGGCTAGTTTGGGGGGCACTTCTCTATTTTATAGGAAAAGAAACTGATACACAGAAAGGTGAACTAACTTGTCTAGCTAGTTAAGGGTATAGCCAGGATTTGCACCCAGGCAGTCTGACTCCAGAGTCTGTATTTTAAACCAGTACCTAAGATTTGACTTTGAGTGACTGGGGACAAATGATGGTGAGGCGTGTGCAACTGAGAAGTGATGGTTAGCTCAGTGTTGGTACATTGGCTTTAAATTGACAACAGAATATCTAAGTAGACGTGCAGAACAGCAAGTTCTCAGGTGATCTATATCTGCAGTTATTAAGGTAGAGCAATGGAAATGGTAAGAATCAACAGTGAAGAGAAATGAGCAGAAGACTATGAAATGATCAGAGTTAGAGGAGTAGGAGAAGAGGGGAGTTCAGGTAGAGCAGCAATTAGTAAAGAATGGTTACCTAAAGTGGAGGAAAACCATCTTTGCCCAATAAGAAATGGCCAAGAAAATTCAAGGAGATTGATTCCTGATAACAGTCCATTGGGTTTTGAGCAGAGATCCTTAGTAGAATGAATTATTCTAAAGAGAGGTTCTACTTCTAACAATTTTCTGTTGGAGATCTGTAATGTACCAGGTACTTCATATGTACATGTCTGAGTTATCCCTTTAGAACAATGTTACAAAGTGTCATGATACAGATGAAGATACGGAAGCTCAAAGAGGCAAAGCAACTCATGCAAATTCACTAATGAACAGAGTTGAGATTTAAACTGAGGCAACTCAACTTTAAATCCATCCCCCACTAGATTAAGATAGAAACCTCATTAAAAACACACACATAAAACCAAACCAAACCAAACCAGTGCCCTGGTAGCAGTTATGAAAGAAATGAATGATGAGAAGTTGATTAAAAGTGACAATTTGTGTGAAGACTTCACCGCCCTAGCTTTTGTTTTGGGTCTCAGGTGTCTTTTTTTTTGTGTGTGTCTCACTGTCACCCAGACAGGAGTGCAGTGGCCGCTCCCAGCCACCGCAACCTCGACCTGCTGGGCTCCGGTGATCCTTCCACCTCAGCCTTCCAAGTAGCTGAAACTACAGGCGCACGCTACCACACCAGGCTAATTTTTTGATTTATTGTAGAGATGGTCTCGCCAAGTTGCCCGGGCGGGTCCCGAACCCACGGGCTCAGGCAATTCATTCACCTCAGCCTCCCAAGGCGCGGGATTACAGGCTGAGCCACCGAGCCCAACAGGTGTCTTTTTTAAGTGGATTTGTGTCTGAATTTGTTGACATTTACTACACATAGTTTTTGAAGGTGAAGACATTATGTTCTAAGTTTCCTCTGCTTCTCCCCAGCAAAGCACTCCTGCATTAGACTCAGGCTCAGAGCAGGAGGAGGTGGGGGCAGGCTGTCCCCAGCAGAGTGACCTGGAGTCTTGTAGACATGTTGGTCATGGTCTCTATGGCATGACTGCTCCGTCTCTTTCACTATGTCAGCTAATGACTCGCCTCTCATCTATCATCTCAGCATCCACAAAATGAAGTTGTGAACTGAAAAAAACAAATGAGGGGAAAAAAAGCTGTCTGTGGTCTAACATGACCTTCACCTTGCTGTGATTGCTTTGGTGCTCATCAAAATTTTACTCCAAATAAAGGCCTAATATAGTTGCTTGAGGCTACCTAGGACATAGCTGCAAAAGGAATATTTAAAAAGTTAGTCAGAGCAGAATTAGACTTACCATTTCTAAAGAACTGTGATAAAACTCAACTGCAGAAAGTGTTTCTAATGGTGGCAAAAACTGCTCTGCAAAACTTCCCTTTCTTTACAAATCTGCATTTTTGCTCAGTGTACCAGAGAGATTGTTCTGTTTTTATTAAACCAAGCTTCGTCCAACAGTGCTCTACACTAGAGAGATTGTAATCTATGAAGAAAAAAGAAAACAAGTCATTGCGTAGCCAAAGGGAAGAGCATAAAAAAGCCCCTTTGCCCATCAAAAATGTGAAAAGAAGCAGCTAATAAAATTGTGATTTCCCAGAGTTTTTTTTCCCATTGATCATGCAAGGATGCATCAACAATTTCATTACAGGGGAAAGGCTGATGAATGACGTTCTTAAATTTGAGTGAACATTTGTGCTAGGAACAGAAGAATCTAGCAATCCTGGAGATTCAGCAGGCGGGATAGGGGTTTTGAGAAGTCAGACTCAAGGAAAAGTGTTTCTAGTGAATCAGGCCACACTACCTGGTGTAAATCAGGACTTGGCTCTGATCCTTCAGCCTGGTGCTTCCTGCTAGTGATGAGTCAGTGTTGTCATTAACACCCAACCCCGACGTCACACAATCTATGCTTCTCTCAAGCATGACAGAGAATAAATTGCCACTCTTTTTCAATGGCAAGGTCACTCCTAGTAATACGACATTTTAATTTTTGATTATGAACTATTATTATCTATTAATTGATGCTTTTATTTAGTTGTTTTAGAGACAAGGTCTTAGGGTCACTCAGGCTGGAATGCAGTGTCTTGATTATAATTCACTGCAGCCTTGAACTCTTGGCCTCTAGCGATCTTCCTGCCTCAGCCTCCCAAAGCGCTGGGATTACAGGCATGAGCCACTGCACCAGGTCAGGATGTCCTTGCTGCAGGACTGAGCATTTTGGGAAACGTGCATGATGCCTGGGCCCTCGTGGGCAGATTTCTCTATTTTACTATTTAAGTGGAGGCTGCAGACCGGGCGTCCAGGATGATTTCAACTAATCAACTGTGGGGAGGTGACAATGTCACAACCTGGACCCATCACCCCGCCTTTTGGTTCTCCCAGAAGCCTCATTTCTTCCGCTCATAGACCCTTGGAAGTCCACCAACATATCCTGTCTCCAAAATCAATCCTATCCTATGAACTTTAGAAATTTTTCACAACATAGAAATGCTATTTTATTGTTAGATTGGAATACGTAAACTTCTCTAGCAATGTCTCCAAAATGAAGATGAATGTTCTTCTTTTGTAAGAAAATTCCATTATTCTGTCCTACCAAAATATTCTTCACTTTTAAAAATATTCCCCTATCTCCCCATTTCAACATTGACCAGCACATTCCTGCCTATCCTTCAGATCTGTGTAGAAACCTTGATCCTCTGATTAGGTTAGTTTCCTTAGTCATGAGCCCTCACGACTCCACCCACTGTAATTCTTTCCTGCTATACTGTAAGCTGCTTGGGGTAAGAGACAGTGTCTCATGTGCCACTCTGTCCTCAACAATCAGATTGATGTCTGGTACCTCTCAGGCTCTCAATAAATACTTAAGGAATATTGCTCAGTGAACAACTTCAGTTTCCTTTTCATTAATGGTTACATTTACCCAAAATTGATAATATCCATAACCTTGACAAGAACACTGAACTGTTTACTGATAGTCACACCTACTATTTGTATAGAATGTGCAGTTTGCAGGATCCTATTTTATTCATTATTTTATCTGATCCTCCCAATCACACTGTAAGGTAAGTAGGTTGGGCATTGCTATCCTTAGTTAAGGCAGGAGAAACTGAAGCTCAGACATCTGGCCACACCCCTGTAAGTGGTGAGCAAAGACTCATTTCTGGGCCTGTATTACTCCATGCATCACCTTGGTGCCTAATGGTTAGGAAGTCCTTCTACCAGGGTTTTTCTCATTTACTCCAAAAAACCTGACTATACCCTTTTAATCCTATTCGTTTGCAATTGGGTCAATATTCTCTCTTTCCTCTCAATCAGTTCCACCAAACCACTGACCACAAAGAGTTCAAATCAGAGGTCTGGAGACCCTCTAGCCCAGAATTCTACTCTGCTAAACATGTATTTCCCATTCACTCCACTCCCATCCCCAAATATATCTCGCCAATGTCAGTGTCCTTTTCTGACCTCACACCGATGCATGACACCACACCAGCGCATAAAGGGCCCCCAGCACACTCTTTGTTGTGGGTTCACACCAGTTCTCCATCACAAAGTGAGCTGAGGGACCATCTATCATTAGAAAATCCCTTAGGAGTGTCAGCAAAAGGGATCTCTTTCATGACTGCGTGATCATCAGAAGGCCTTGGTGACTGAATTGCCACTGATTAATATTGGTGTAGCCTTTGTCACCCCCGTCACTTGTTCATACCATGTTACTATGCATTGACATAGGTGTTACTGAGATACTCATACAGTATCTCATGGTTCCATTTTGTTCTATTTCAGTGAACTAAGCAAAAGAGGGCCAGGAGATGAATATCAAAACTCCTTAGTTTCTTTTATTTGACAACTGAGGTCCTAGCGTGGGGAACTGCTGAGGACTATCGTGGTCTTTGGGTATTTGAGTCATTGGTCTCCCTCTGTTGCCCATGCTGGAGTACAGTGGTACCATCACAGCTTACCACAGCCTTAAATTGCTGGACTCAGGCAATCCTTATATCTCAGCCTCCCCAGTAGCTGCGACTCCAGGCATGCACCACCATGCCTGGCTCATTTAAAAAATGTTTTTGTAGTGATGAGGTCTTACTGTGTTGCCTAGGCTAGTCTCAAACTCCTGGGCTCAAGCAATGCTCCCTTCTTGGCCTCCCTAAGTGCTGGGATTACAGGCATGAGCCACCGCACCCAGCCTCCTATAGCTTTTATACCATCTAAATATCATAAAGTCCTATAGCAACACAGGATTCATATTAGAGTTTGTCTCACTTCTGTGCTTCATATCCTTATTACACAGCATTGTCTGTAATATGTTGTGTTTGCAAAGAAGCTTATATTACATTTTTTACATGAAGAGACTTGGATTGGTCTATAATTTGCTAGCAATTTCAAGTATAGATTAAACTAGATAGTTTTTTTAAACAATCATTAGCATATTGATTACATTTAATGTCTTGCATGTAATTATAATTAGAACTCCAAAGAATTAAGTGAAACCTGCCCTTTCATAGGGACCCATTCTAATATTCATTAGTAAAGAATCATTAAAGGGCTGGGCGCAGTGACTCAAGTCTGTAATCCCAACACTTTGGGAGGCTGAGGCAAGAGGATTGCCTGAGTCCAGGGGTTTGAGACCAGCCTGGGCAACTTGGTGAGACCTCATCTTTACAATAAATCAAAAAACTAGCCAGGTATGGTGGCACATACCTGTAGTTCCATCTACTTTAAAGGCTGAGGCAGAGGGATCACCTGAGCTCAGCAGGTCAAGGCTGCGATGACTGTGAGCATGCCACTGCACTCCAGCCTGGATGACAGAGTGAAACTTCGACTTAAAAAGAAAAAAATAATAATAATTAAATGCAATTACTTGGTTCCTAGAATGATTGGATATGGAGCACCAAGTTTGAACAGGACCACCTCTCTTAGTTCTGTGCTGCTATGACAGAATGCCTGTGACTGGGTAATTTAAAATGAACAGAAATTGATTGACTCATAGTTCTGGAGGCTGGGAAGTCCAGGATCAAGGGGTGGCGTCTGACAAGGGACTTCTTGCTGTGTCATTCCATGGCAGAAGGTGGAAGGGTAAAGAGAGGGTCAGATAGCAAGAGCAAGAGGAGGGTGAATCATATTGAACCAGGATGAACAAAGTCCTTGGATAACAGCATTAAGCTACTCATGATTTAAACACCTTGCAAAGGCCCCACCTCTGAATATCACCAGAGTGTCGATTCAGTTTCAACATGAGTTTTGGAGGGGACAAACATTCAAACTGTAGTGCCAACTTATACTACCTTTTAAAGACTTACCATTACTTCTCATAGCAAGTAAAAATAAATAAGTAAATCAGCAGCAATCACTTTAGTTTTCCTTTTTCTTCCAACTCTCTCACTCTGGGGAAATACAAATTAATACTTGTAGTCATATAATGTGTGTATTATTAGTGGGGGATAAAAAGAACATTGCTCTGATAATGAACCTCACATTTCTCTTGCTTTCACAGTAATAAAAGATTAGTGGCCTTAGTGCCCATGCCCAGTGACCCTCCGTTCAATACCCGAAGAGCCTACACCAGTGAGGATGAAGCCTGGAAGTCATACTTGGAAAATCCCCTGACAGCGGCCACCAAGGCGATGATGAGCATTAACGGTGATGAGGACAGCGCTGCCGCCCTTGGCCTGCTCTATGACTACTACAAGGTAATTCCGGTAGCCCTATCTCCCTCCTTTTCCTGCTCTAGGGCCTTCCCTCACTGGTGGGAAGAGGGGGCAGATTCTTTGTCCTGGGCCAGGAAACTAATAGTATTTCCAAACTTGATATGGGATTCCGTGTCTTCCTGCCCTCATTGTCCCCCTAATTTGCCATCTTCAAAGCTCAACTTCCCCACCCACCCAGAGGAAGTGTTCACTTGGAATAATTATTTCTTGTGTCCTTTGTCCGCATACATAAATATTATTTATGTATTATTCTTGCTTGACATCATATTACAAATTCCTCCTTGCTGCCATTTTTACAATTATAATTTTTGGTGAATGAAGTATATTATTATTATTATTTTGAGTCAGAGTCTTACTCTGTCTCCCAGGCTGGAGTGCAGACGCAGATAGTGGGTCACTGCAACCTTGATCTCCTGGGTTCAAGGGATCCTTCTGCTTCAGCCTCCTGAGTAGCTGAGACTACAGGTGTGCACGCCTAATTTTTTATTTTTTGTAAAGACAAGGTCTCTCTGTGTTGCCTGAGCTGGTTTTGAACTCCTGGGCTCAAGCAATCCTCTCACTGTGGCCTCCCAGGGTGCTGTGATTAGAGGCATCAGCCATCACACCCAGCCAAGTATATTATATTGTGTGGCTGTATCATAATTTAGCTATTGCTCCATTGTTGTGCATTTAGATTTTTTAGTTTTATAAAAAACAGTCAGGGTTTCTAGATGTTTCCATTTTAAAGGAAAATTTTGATGAATTCTTTTGTGGAAAACTCGTACAACCATTTTATTTCTAATTTTGTTACACCTTAACTGTTTCCATTTGTTTCAACGGGGCCTACATTTTTTATTTTGAAGAACTCCTAAAGCAAAATAAATGTAAACCACTTACATTACAAAAAGTACCTGCCATACAGTTCTTAGAAATATTTTAGTAACTCAAACAAGAAACAATGGTATGTCTCAAGCATAAAGAACTATACCTTGTATTACCTTCTCCCTTTGAGTCCTTGAAGTGTAAATAATCGACACATATTTGCTGAATGAGAAGATTTATTGCCTACCTTGATTGATTGTAAACACCTTTGTCCTATGTCAAGAAGTGGCACAAAGGTGAAGAATGGTTGTGTTTATTGTGCTGGTTGGGCACAGTGTACTCTTATTTTAGAGCAAGAACTGATCCTCCCTCCGCTTCTCCTTCCATCTTGGGAAAATCAGAGCTTTGGGCAAAATTACTGAGGAGGGACAATCTTCCCTTTAGTAATCATCAGTTTCTACCTCTTCCTACTTCCAGTTTCCTTCCAGCAGCGTCGTTGCTCTCCTAAACCTGGTTTGTCAGACTTTCAAAAGATCTCCCACCATCACCACCTCTGGCATTGTCTCCACTTTTCAGAAAAAGTTTTCTAAAATTATTCATTCCTTTTCCACCTTCTCTTATTAAAACACCCAGGAGGACTCCCTCCTTGGGGAGATGAATGAGAACAAAAACCAGGTCTTAGATCTAAGATGGAGAGCAAGGTGTGAATGACAGGTGTGAGTGACTGACAGGTAGGCCCATTCAAGGTTTTTTACATGAGGATATTGTTGACTCAGATAAACACATCACTTATTGTTAGAAAGTGCTGGAAAAATATTTGAAGGGCATTCTGGTTTTTTGGGTACCCTTGCCGGTCTAGGCTGGCTTTTTCCCTTATAAAGAGAGGCAGAGTTGGCAGATTTTAACTGCCCTCCTAGGAAGTTGTAGAACTCCCAACACGAAATAGCAAGAAAGGCCTTAACTTTGGGGAACTTGGGCTCCAGATGAAAGGATGTTTTAGGGTCTAAACTATATTTCGTGTAAGTAGGGCTGTTTTCTCTACAGTGAAGGGGTAACACACCTGAAAAAAATAAGCCTGAAAACCCAAATGGTTTTATGGTAGGTGTTTTTTTCCCTTCTTCTTTTCTGGCTGTGGTTGTTTTATATTTCTCATTCTTTCTTTTTTTTTTTTTGAGTTGGAGTCTCACTCTGTCACCCAGACTGGAGGGCAGTGGCATGCTCCCGGCCACCGCAGCCTCGACCTGCTGGACTCCAGCGATCCTCCCGCCTCAGCCTTCCCAGTAGCCGGAACTACAGGCGCGCGCTACCACACCCCGCTGATTTTTTGATGTATTGTAGAGATGAGGTCTCGCCAAGTTGCCCAGGCGGGTCTCGAACCCGTGGGCTCAGGCAATCCACTCACCTCAGCCTCCCAAGGCGCGGGATTACA